>JAFVLL020031966.1:0-72670 GCA_021397915.2 Tor tambroides
TTGAGAAAGATGAACTTGATCAGATTCATCCACAGAGAGAAGAGTCATGTCTGAAGAGTGAGGCAGATAAAGCAAGATATTTTGATAACCGCTGGTCAGATATAGTTCAGAGAGTTACAAATGTTCAGATCATTGCAGATACACTTCTTCAGCAGCGACTCATTCATGAGGAACAATATTCAGAAATCAAAGTGAGTTTAACCAGTCAGGAGGGCATGAGAAAGATCTGTGACATTGTGCGTAAACACAGCGATGCTGTGAAAGCTAAACTAATCTCAGTTCTTCAGGAAGAGAAGCTTTTCCACTTTTAAACATTGGTCTGATTCTACACATGCTTCAAAACATGCATAATAATGCAATAATGTTGGGCAAGTTGTGTCACTTCTATATCTATGTTCACTGTCTATGTTGTCTTTTGTTGGGTTCAGTGTGGCCTTCAAGTCACACGTTTCTGATAGAAATAAGCACCTGCTTAAGTGTTTTCACACATAACACAATGTAACAAAAATGTGTTTCATTTAATTTTTTATGGTTCCTCTGTAATACCTCAGTGCTAATTATTATTGTACGGTTTATTTTCATGTAGCACCAATAAATCTATAGGTCATGTAAACTTTAGAACTATTATGAAATATAATTAATTATGAGACATTGGTTTAGTATAGATGAGCTTTTATACTAATTTTGCATGTTTTTTTTATAAGTTGTCAACATATTTTTACAGTTCATGAGCACTGTTAATGATATTCAAAGAGTAATGTGATTTTTAAATTCTGCATGTCAAATTTTATAAAGAAACATTAAAAATAAAAGCAGAACAAAACTTTTATAATATTTTAATTTGTCCTAGCAGCCTGATGAAGCATTTGAAGCATCACACAGAGCTGAGACTGACACACATATCATGTCCTGCCTGCATTGCTTCTGTCGCTTCTACACAGACTAGCAAACCTCATCCATAACATTGCATGTGGTAATAAAGAGTTGGTTAGTGCTTTAAGCTTTATACATTTGATGTGGAAATATCACTCTGATAAAGCAAAGATACCTAGATGTAATAACAACATACACTTTTACATAATGTTTATGTTTGTTACTGAGCCAGGAAGTGGGCACGTGGCAAAAGTACGAATGACTCAAACCTGATGACTCGAGAGATGAAAGGGTTACTCCACCCCTAAATGAAATTTTTGTCATTAATCACTTACCCCCATGTCGTTCCAAACCCGTAAGAGCTTCGTTCATCTTCGAAACACAATTGAAGATAATCTGCCTGAAAACTGGGAGGTTTGTGACTGTCCCATTGACTGCCAAACAATGAACTCTGTCAAGGTCCAGAAAAGTATGAAAGACATCGTCAAAATAGTCCATCTGCCATCAGCGGTTCAATCTGAATGTTATGAAGCGACAAGAATACTTTTGTATGCAAAGAAAATAAAAATTACGACTTTATTCAACAATTTATCTCCTCCGCGTGTCATCTGCGTCACCATAGCGCCATTTTGGAGAATATCTGCTGGACACAAACTGCGTACGCTGTTCTGTGTCAGCCGCTCCACACGGATGCGCTGTTTTCATTCAAATCAAAGATTAAATAAACTTAGAAAATGGAGATCCTCCGGAGACGAATTGTTGAATAAAGTCGGAATTTTTATTTTTTTATTTTAAAAGATGCTGAGGTCAAACCTCTACTCTTTTCGAAAGGCATCCTGGGATTTTTAATGAGCAAAGAGAGTCAGGACCTCAGTTTAACGTCTCATCTGAAGGATGCTGCTTGCTGACAGTATAGTGTAGAGGTCTGTGCAGGACTGGTTTTAGTCCCGCTCCTGCTATATACTCTTTGTTCATCCACTGTCCGCTTAGAGTCACTTTCTAATCAGTCTAGTTTGAGCAGCTCAACCCTGCTGAGCTTCAGTGGACGACCAGGCCAGAGCTGCTGGATTTTATATTTGATGATATGATGTTTTTACCATATCACCCACCACTAGCCTAGAAAATAATCAGTCTTTTACAAACACTACCAAAGAAACGTTTTAAAACATCTCAATTATTAGTTTTTACTGAAATCTACAGTTTTAAATGTCTCAATTATTCAGACATTGAAGCACAAAACAACATAAAAACAAATAAATCATGGAATTATGTTTCCATGGAAATTATGTTTTTATGGAAAAAGTATTTAAATGTTTAACTTGACTGATTGAATCTTAAATTCTGCCTATTTAAATGAGATTCTTTGCACATTACACAGCCCTGTATGTGTTGTGTTGTGTATTGAATCATGTGTTACATTGTGAAAATCTGATTGATGTGACATGTTAACTGTTTGTTTGTGTTTTTCTGGGACAAACACTCAGTAAAATCCTGTGTAAGTCTAACTTAACCCAATGAAGCCCAATGATGATTATGATTTTGCTGTTATTTGTTTATACACAGCACATTTACCAGTGCTAAATTTACGGAGTGAATTTTTTGGTGTTGTTCAGTGTTAAAACTGGAGTACATTTTGATCCACAAGTGTAGAACAGCGTCTGTAAAGAGAGTTGTTTTTCAGTGTTGAACATTGAACTCAATATGCGGCGTATTTCCCACAATTCTCGAGAAGGGTCTGGCTGCAGACTTGCACTTGCACTCTCAGACACTTGCACTTCCGCAAGTGACGTCACTTGCAGTCTTTTTTTATTTTGTTCTATTTATTGATTATTTTTTGTTTGAATCTCTCAACATTTTACAACAGCAGCCAGGTGGTGAAGACAAGAAAAAAAGAAACTAAATTACAATGTCACTTGCAATCGCCCCTTGCACTCTCCGCTACCGGCGACGTCACTTGCAGTCGACACGAATCGTTGCCAATGGAGACGAGACGCTGTGGTGCTTAAACGATTAAATCTAATTTAGTACAATAACTTACAGGGTCCTGCAAGTTATCATAGGAGAAAAAGACAAGACCTGCAGATCCGTGGCCACAGAACAGCAGAATATGAACACAATGCGCATTTCTGTGAAACATAAGCCGCTTTTTAACTTTTTACCGAAATTACCTGGAACAATTTGTCCCAGGAACTTTTTTTCCCCCAGACCTGTTGCTGTCTGCGTTTCCATCGCGGTCTAAACTACCGAGAAGATTAGGCAAATAGTCTGGTGACTTAACGTTAGGTCTGCGCGTGTTTCTCAATACCAAGTACGCAAATTTCGGACTTGCATCCTCGGTAGTTCGGACTTCACGAGTTAGACTCGGGAGTGTGAACTCCTGCGGACAGAATGACGCAAGTCCGGTAATTCTGCAAAGAGCAGCGTACTTGATAGCGTCAGTCAGCTCGCCTCGGTTGCTGCAATCTTCCTCACTGTATTTACAGACGAAATATATCAAACACCACTGCCTCTTTTCGTTTTCCTTTAAACATATTAATAGCCGCAGAAATGTAGTTCAGGGAACGTACATACATTACAATGAAACGAAATATCAAACCGTCTGTTTTCATTTTCATTTTAACATATTAATAGAACAATAGAATAAAGACCAAAGATTACCTGTTAGATTTACCCAAAATGAATTATATCTTATGTTTAACCACTACAGAGACATCAGAGCCAGCGGCAAATGTCAGAAGGACTAGCTGAGGTTATGCTCCTCTCTTCGGGATACATGAGCACTGAGCGCCCGCTGATCGCGTGGAGCTCACCTCTCCAAAATCGGCGAAGCACATTTTCAAATAGACGCTGTTTTTATAAATAAATCGCAGATTTGAGTTTTAAACAACTACATTATCTGTTGCGGTGCGCCGCGTCCGGTGTAGACACGGTGTTACTCACCTATCGGGAAGAAACAAAGCAACCTCGGCGTCCGATCGCAGGCCTTCCACTCCTTGAGTTGTCTCCAGCGCTGGAAAGCTGATCTTATATTTACACGGGTCCTACTTCTTGCCTTATCGTTCCGCAGACGTTTTCCTCTTCTGTTTTTTATCCGCCATCTCTATCTTTCTGTCGCTCGGCTCGGCTGTTTACTGAACGCTCTCTCTTCCATTATCATGAGTAGACACGCCCCTTACTGCTGATTGGCTACAAGTTTGTTTTGGTACTCGGCCCCGACTCAGTTTTCTAAAACGTTTTTGAAAAATTGCTTACCTTGCCTTTAAAAGATGAAAAAGCGGAATTAGGGAGAATCAATAAATTATGAATAATTTATTGCTATTGTGTGAATATGTAATCATGTAATCAAAAAAAAGTACTGTAGTCTGTTTGAGTATTTTAAAATGTAATTTAACATAATTACAAGTGCTTAATTTTTGGAATATGATTACATAACCCAGATTACATGTAATCAGTTACTACCCTGATCTGTATGTATGTATGTATTTATAAAAAGAGCACTGCTATTGTGTTTTTATACAAAACAGAATCATAATTGTCCTTTTACATACCTGAAACAAGCTGGACATGATTTATTAATTATACTGTTGTCATTTACGCATAAGAAAAAAAGACTAATAAATGAAAATGACTAATAAGATTAAGTCAATCACTTTAGTTCTGCACTTCTGTAAAAACTATTGTTATATAGCTTGTTTACATTGTTTCTGCAGTTTGTTAGTTATAATGATCTCGGCACGTAGATATTTATTGAAGTCTTTTGTGTTTTGAGTGGCACTGAGTAAATTTCTTCTGCACCGGTGAAGTAAATGCTTCTGATTGGCCATTCCATTCATGTGCTCAACAGAAACATCTGTGATTGGCTACAAAGCTCAACGCTGCAAAAATAAAGCATTGTAAATAGAAACCTTTGATACTACATGTGTAGATTGATATAGAATGCTGTAAATACACCTTTTATGATTAGTTAATTGCATAATTGTGATTGTTTCCATTAATTATGCAGCCCTACTCTAGGTTGAGATTAAACAAAAATTCAAAAATACACTCTCTTAAAAACCTTTGATATAAATCACTCAATTTTATACAGAAACTGCAACTACTAATAATAACAAGGTGCTGTTAATAACATCAATTGAAAATAGTGCTACATATGGGATCACCCCATTCTTCAGTGAAGCAGCCGGGACTGGCTGACTAAGAGGTATGTGTCCTCCAAAAATGAAAGGTCAGTCAGTTTAAGTGCGGCATAATGAGACATTCCAACATGCAACTTCTGAAAAGGTGTTCATTAACTAGAGTGTTTTTAATGCAGTCCTTTGAGTAAGCCCATGTAGTGAAAAGGTCTTTGTTTATTGATGATGTGTTATTTTCACCATCATAATGAAAGCATGCTTGTGAAGAGAAGACCTTTAGAATAGGAATATGTTAAATTCCTTTAAAGATAATTTTAATAACATTAGGTTGAGTTGCCATCTGGCCATTGAGATCATGGAGACACTGGAGTTTAGTGGCAGACTGAAGTGTATTTGAAGCAGATATGCTGGGTCCAAATGACTATTTCCTGTACCTGTCAATAACCGTTGAATTTATGCAATTTTGTTATGTCTGATTATTAATATATATTTTTATATTATTTGTAAATATGATGATATTATGAATTGATCTGGTGGCTTAATGCGAATAACAATTCACAAATCTGATTCATTTTTCTCATTTATGAAACGCCATGGAAAATGTGGCCGTTAATTAATGGAGGCCCAAACCTGGAGGAAATAAAAGAAAATAAATTAATAAAATAAAATAATATTTTCATTGAACTTAACTCATTTTTGTATTACTTTTTTCCTTTATTATTTTCTATATTTATTCTTATTTTATTTCACCTCTTTATGAGTAGACAGAAAATTTCACCTTTACAAGTAGACAGAAATTTTTTATTTAAACTGAAATTTGTTTGTTTGTTTAAAGGAACAAATGTCTATTTATTAATATATCATTTTTATATTATTTTTAATAATATATCATTATAATTTTGTTTATTTTTCCTTTATTATTTTCTGTATTTGTTTTTTATTTCAGCTCTTTATGAGTAGACAGAAACTTATTAATTAATTAATTAATTAATTTTTTTTTTAGTTAAAACAAACCTTTTATTGTATATAAGTACAAGGTCCAAAATTAGCACCAAACGTCAAATGCAAGCAAAATCTGACTTTAGCAAGTATCTTTAGAACCCTGGACATATACAAGAAAACAGATATTGCACAGATTTTAATGCACACAAATAGCAAATACTGTACGTACATATCCATTAAACAATGTATCTGACTTGATTGTTAATTCTACTGCCTGTATAGCTGAAAGTAAATAAGGCAACTCTGCCTGTGCTTAGATCTATAAATGATAGCCATTGTGTCATAAACATTCTGTGCAGGAACTACTGAGAAGGTCAGGCTGTTGTTCAGAGTAATTAACCATCTAACAGTCTTTCAACAGGAACTGTCATCTGGGCTTTACGTTAAGTTCACTGTAGGTGGAAGAAACCAGCTGTGATTCAGGCCTGCGCTCCCAGCGAACCTCTCCTATACGTTCAGTGCCGAGAAAAGGTCAGGTTTACTTCTTGCCGACACCTTTAGTGTTCTTTTTGCTTTGCCACCAGGAAGGGCGTTTGGTGAGGGACTGTCAAAACTGTTCGGGTCTTTATCGAGAGAAAGGTATGCAACCTTTAGTGTCCCTTGACTGAGGAGTGCAGCCCACCGCACCCAAACATCACCTTAAAGGCCATATATTCTGTTTACTCCCCTGTATCCTTTAGTTCTATCTCCCAGGGTTTAAAGAGCAGTTCTCTGACTTGAATATCTGTCACCTCATTGAACTGAGAACTGTGTCAGGCTACAAAGCTAGATGCCAAAGGATAGTTCGAGGGGATATTAAAAAAGTGATGTTTATTCTTTTCATATTTTTGTGTATTAGTGTAAAAACTATTATGTCAATCTAATTAGTGTAAAAACTTATGTCAATCTAATTAAGAAATTAGATTGAATTAAGATTAATATAATAATCAGTATAAACTGGAGAGAATATATCTTTGACACAAACATATTTAGTCTTTTTTCACTAGTTTTAAGTATAAATCTACCAGTTTGGTAAGATTTTTGTTTTTTGGGGTTTTTTGGGGTTTTTTTTGGGGGGGGGGGGTGTATTTTAACAAACAGTTATTAATAAATAAAATAAAAAATAGTTATTTTTGTTGGAAAATAATTATTAAAAAACAAATCAATGTTGACTTCCGATGCATTATTGTAAAATATTAAGAGAATATATCTTTTACTCAAGTTATTTTTCCCTCACTAGTTTTAAGTATAAATTGGCCACTGTAGCATGACAAAAAAGCATGTGTAGTCAATATATGAAAAAGTAAATTAATAATAATAATAATAATAATAATAAATAATATTAATAATAATCATTTCTATTGTTACTTCTGATGTAAATGTATCTGTTTTTTATCTGTTAATTTTTAATGATTTTTAAATATTTCAAGCATTTTATTTGACTATAATTGTAAAAAATAATCCCACACACTATCAGTCCATGCTAAATATAGAAATTTATTATTAGAAAAAGCAACGTTTCGGTCCACTGACAAAAATGTTGGTAATGTGAAAAATGTTGTTAGCCATGACATATGAGTTTGTGATTGGTTCATATGTAGTGTCGATCACATTCATTGGTGGAGACGGTCTTTAAAAAGTCTTGTCTGTAATAGTATATGTACAGTATGCCTGATGAAGGTCAGTGGACCGAAACATTGCTTTCTCTAATAATAAATTTCTGTATTTAGCATGGACTGATAGTGTGCGGGATTATTATTTTTTACGATTTGGATTCGACACTATAGTTGGAATTTTTCCTACGCACCTATCTATTTCTCAGGTGTGCTGAGTTTGCGTTGATTGAGTATTTGACTATAATCAAAATGAATAAATTGAATATTATTTTATAAATATAGTCTAATAAAATATTTAAAAATCATTAAAAAATTAACAGATAAAAACAGGTACATTTACTTCAGAAGTAACAATGAAAAGTATTATTATTATTATTATCATTATAAATTTATTTTTCATATATTGACTACACGTTTTTTTTATAAAATAGGGAGAATTTAAATTCTGAATAATTTATTGTTATTGTGTGAATAATATGCAATCATGTAATCAGTAACAAAGTACTGTAATTTGATTCTGAGTATTTTAAAATGTAAGTACTTAATTTTTTTTTGGAGATTACTTTTTTAACACAAATTTACATTATTTACATGTTAATTCAGTTCTTTAAAGACATTCAGCAATCTATTTTGAAACAATCTTCATTTGATATCTTTTGGAAATGTCCAGTGATAATGAATGTTGTGAATTGTTGGGGCCTAACTGACAGATCTATGAAATGTCACAGAGTCAGAAATGGAACCAGAGATGAGACGTCCCGATACATAATGTTTCAGAGCAACCAGTGTAATCGTAAGCATCTAAATCCTGTTGCTTCTCACCCTTACCATGACATTTGCGGTCAGCATCCATAGGGTGGGCCTTGTAATTAGAGGTGTTTTGCATTATTTAATCAATATTCAGATATGTGGAATTTCCACAAGGTATTAATTACCGCTCCACTCCATCACCTGGTGCCGTATCGCCGAAACTTACTCAAGTGGGACACATTTAAAGCGATAGCCTCTTCGCCATAAAACATGAATGAATATCCGGGGTGGCCTCAGCTTCGAACAATACCCCGAGCCAGTGCCTTCGGCGAAACGTTTCTACGGTTCATTTCTGTACAACAACCCTCCAGCCAAGAACCGTTCTCTTTTCAAGTGTGCAGTACAAAGTGGAAATGTTGAATACAGAAAGGAAGGAGGACTGCACAACCACAGATATGAGAATCAAAGACATGTTGGCATCAGGGGAAGGGAATACACTCACCTTAATCAAGACAAGTAACCATATTTTATTTATCAGCTATTTATTATTGAGTATATATCATCCATAAAAAATTTACAGAGTATTGCCTACTTCTTTCTTCGCCCTAAGTTAGGTCTCAGTGCACAATACCTACAGGGTATTCTAGTATTCTTTTTTTTCTTTTCACAAGTATCACTGCTAACATTAACTCAAAACTTTTCTAAACTACCTCAGGAGTTTATGTTCCATAATTCTAACATAAGTCCTTCATGATTAAAAACCAGCCGTCAAACACCAGTGGCAGTTCTGGGTCACTTGGTGTCCTGTGCAAAATAAAACATGACCAAAGAGAAATTTGAAATGTTTTTTTTTTTTTTTTAAAGTCTTGTAGTACTGTTTTCTTTGTTAAGAGTGCAAGGGGACTCGGGTTTAAATCCCCTATTCAAAAAAGCCTGTATACAATATTTAAAATAGCCAAATCCCTTTGCAATTATTTTATTTTATTTTATTTTATTTTCTGGAAACTGCATTCTAAATCCAGTTTGCTGAAAAGAGGGCCCATGCCAGTTCCTTCAAATTAAATGTGATTTTCAGTACAATTAGCTATTAAATTGGCAAATGAAAGCTCTATTCAATACAGCCTCATGCCATTAATTTCAAATAAAGTATGTACACACTGACGACAAATCACCCAAATTAACATTATGATTTAAGTTTGTGTGTTCTAGGTCAAGTCAATCTGCAGTTTTAAGCGCACCTGACGCTGACAGCATGCAAAGTTGAGAAGGACCCCCTTGAAAACTAGAGCAAATGAACAAACAGCCCAGTTGGCCAGCCGAGCTGCCTGAGAGACGTTTTAATTAAAACTGTGACATTGTATCATAAAAAGCAGGAATCTAATCATGATGGAATAAATATAATGTAATTATCACTCAGGTTATAAATAGCTTTAATTTCATGCTTTGAAAAAAAAAAAAAAAGCAGTTGAAATGGCACCCGGGTGTTTACAGAGCTCTGCGCCACCTTCAGTTAGTGCCAGGAGACAGGAGCCAGATCCAATTTCTTCTCTACAGTCTCATGTCTGTCCATTCATCCATCAAACCCTTCACACTCATTTTCTCACGCCCATCTCCAATGCAACAGCACCTCTAGGGTGTTTAAGGCCTTTCCCTGAGGGAATAAATTTGTGTAGTTTGTGACTTTATTTGTGATTTCAATCCCATCCAAATTGAACATGTTTTCTCACACAACAAAATTATGAAGCAAATGGCTTGTTTCTGGCTAACTCAGGGGTCCTCTGAGAAATCTAATCCTGTTTGGGAAGGAATGTATGTGAGTGTGGTATATTATATTTTTCACAACCCTTCTCCTAATTTATTTGAACTTTCGTTTTATTTATTTGGACCTTTTTGCCAACCTTCTGTGTAAAATTACAGTTCGTGGTTCAAGTACTGCTGGCATCCAATCCAATAGATAATGGTTAATTAAATTTGCAAGGAAAGTACTCAGAACAACCACTATAGCAGTTTAAGGTATGATTATTTCTTATTAATTCCTAAATATTACATAGTTTATATTTTAGAAATAATATATAGTATTATTTATCTATTATTTATTTTCTATAATATATTATTTTCTATAGTTTATGTTTTTATATATGATATATAGTATTATATATTATAATAAATATTCATTTTCTCTAGTCTACAAGTTACTTTTAAAAGTAATGCATTACAATATTTTGTTACTCCATAAAAACTATATTTTCAAATATTTTTGGCAAGGCCCTTTCACACCAAAAGTGAAATTAATAAACCTCAGCCTGAAGGAAGTGTCTCTACACCTCACTCCCAATTTCTCTCAACACGGGAGAGGTGTCAGTAAATATATTGGAAAATAAAGTAACTTGCGTTGCTTATTTGAAAAAGTAACTCCGATATTTTCTCGTAAATTTAAAAGTAATGCTTTACTTTACTAGTTACTTGAAAAAAGTAATCTGATTACATAACACGCGTTACTTGTAATGCGTTACCCCCAAATCGGAATCAGACGTCTTATGTTGATAATTGTAACTCAAATGTCATTTTGAAAACTAATCCCACCCAAATAGTGTTTAAGAAGTCACACAGAGGCACCTTCTGCTCTAAATAGTGTAGACAAACTCTATCACCTTCCTTTAAACACACACAGAGGCAGCTGGTTGAAGCCTCACACCTACATATTAGTCACATCGGGTGAGAATGTTTGTTTGGGAAGCTCAAATGAATGCCTAAGCAGACCAAACAAGAATGTCTGCGATTTGGCTGATTTACAGCAATCGCACGCCACCCAGACAAAACAAAGGAATAGCAGACTAACAGAGGAGTGTGAGAGGAAAGAGAACACAGGGCTTTAATGACTGGCCTGCAGAAGAAGGAGAAAAGGAGGAGGAAGAATGCCTGATGAGGAGTCACTAGTGGCACAGGTGCACGAGGTGAGAATAGGAACCGCACTGCGTCTAATGATCAGGAGGGGTCCTTGAAGTGCTCCTTGGGGAACCCCACTACACATGGAAGAAGATTCATGTAATGAAAGAAGCCGTGGTAAGATTGAGGGGTAGATATAGGAACGATGGTATGGTTAGATCTTTGTGAGGGGTTACCTGAAAGACAAGGCTTTGAAAGATACCAATAAGTGACGCCTTAGTTGGTATGCAAATATATTTCAGGCTAGTTTCCCTTTGAAACAATGAACCTTATGGTGGAAAACTGTAAAAGCAAAATGGCCAGAGTTTGTTCAGTTTCAGTTGATCATTCGAGTTGATATCAAAGCAAAATTTGCTTTTGTTACTTTCTTTAAGGGCATTTCTGGGGCAAATTCACTTCACTGCACTCTATATTTTAGTGCAAAAACCTGCCTCTTATGCTGCCTCCATGTATTATCATAAATTTGTTACGTTTCTGAAGTCGCAATTTCGAATTTGTCGGGTTTGAGTGCTTTGATTTCGGAAAGAATAAAAGTCATGAAGGATGGCAGGTTCATTCTTGCCTCTTTCTTGGGGCAGTCTTACAACCACAATTCCAGAAAAGTTGGGACGTTTGTAAAATGCAAAAAAATCAAGAATCTGTGGTTTGTTAATTGTCTTTAACCTTCATTTAATTGGCAAAGTTGACAAAAGATTTCCAATTACTGTAAGTTGGCCAGTGTAAACACTGGAAATTTTTTGCACATTTCAATTAAATAAAGGTTAAAAAGAATGAACAATTAACATATTCTTGATTTTATGGCATTTCACAAAACATCCCAACTTTTCTGAAATTGGTGTTATAAAAGCCAAAATATATAGAAGACATTTGGTCAATATCCAATGGATTTTGGATAAAATTCCAGAATTTCAGTCAAATATATGTTATTTTTGTTGTTTTAAATACATACAATATGCATCAAATGGTATACGTAAACATACATGACTGTAACGGCAGAAGAAAGCAACATAGATGTTGTGGGAAAGCAATTAAAACAATAGTTACTACATACTAAAATGCTTAGTAGTATTTTGTCGAAACAAAATAACTTGATGTCTTAGAAAATGCTTTATTTTCAGTTGCTTTCATTGTTTTGGTGGATAAAATCAAATTCCCTCCTACATTTTTTTCCCCCTAGTTGAATATCCAGTTTAGTTAAAGTAAAATGGGTTGAGCACCATTTGACTTTTACCGTCATGCATATCTACATCTTCTGTGTTGAATTACGTTAGTACTATTATAAAGGAAGGATTGCTGAATGACCCATAAACCCAAATTAATGTCCAGAGGAAGTAAAAGGGTCATAATATTGAGCTCCTTCCTTACGTTCATTCCTTTTAGTGAGCTAAGTGGAAGAAAGTCTTCATTATAAGTGTCAAAAATGTGTTAACCTTAAAGCATAAATGACCTCAGCCTATCGATAGAAGAACTTGTATCACATGTTGGGTCATGCACCATGCAGTCATAAAACAGGAGGCTGAAATGGCCGTTAGAAAGCCTTTTTATTGAAGTCTTTCTACCGCTAACAATTGAGTTACTTAGCGAAAAAGGACGTGGTTCTGTGTCAACCTCTAAAGACTTATTTACTTTTGTTTTGTGTTCTGTCGGCTCCTCATTTATTTGGTATTGATGCCGTCGCGTTAATTTCCCCTGCAGTGACATTCTGATAGGAGCAGAACAGATGGAAATACAGGATTGTCCCAGCAAAATTCATCATGAAAAATGCATCCGACACCTGTGTAATTTGCCTAATCATCTTTTCCTAATAAGCTCCCTCCATTAATTATGCACGACTTCCACAATGCAATCAAGATAAAAGTAAATCTGATGACTTAATACCCTTCAAAATAATTGGTTCAGCCAACCCCCCCCCTCCTCCTCCACCACCACCACACTCCCCCTCTCCCATCATGCCCCATCTCTGGGACAGCTTCTCTTTTGATTCTCTCTCCGTTACCTCTCCTGGACATTAATTGGGATTAGGGATCGTAAAGCGCGTAGTCTGGAGTGTGCAGCGTGTCAGGGTGTGCATGACAGGAGTTAGGCCGGCAAGATGGCTGAGGGCAGGAAGTTCACCCGCTGTGGACTAAGGGATTCAAAAACAGTTTTCCCTACTTCCTTTAACCCGCCCCCCACCTCCCGAGTTCTCCTCGTCTGCTCCAACTCGCTGTCTCGTTGCAGTTAACAGATGCAGGTGCAGATGAACGTGCATCTGGAGGCAGCTGCGAGGGCCTGTCGGTGGGGCTTTGGAAACCTAATGAGAGTCAACCTTTGCGAACTTGCTGTCTTGCCGTGCGTCCCACCTGTCACTTTGTTACAGCCGGCGTGTGCCTTGAATTTAGCGGGCTAAATGAGCAGGAAAAGGAGGCTGTCATTGCCTCACGCTGAGGCTTAAATCTGAAGATGGGGTGCCCGGGGCTGATCCTAAACCGAAAAGCTGGAACAATACAAATAAACAATAAGGTCTGTTTAAACACAGGATGCTAATTCACTAACCGTTTGCACCACTTTTGCATACTATTAATATTTCAGCGTTAAAAACAGCATCTTTTTCACAAACCACCAATCTTGTTCAAGAGGCTGTTCACACAGAAGACATTTTTGCATTTAAAAAGTGAGATCCAGAGGTGTGTTTTTTTTAATCTGCTTTAATTCTTTTTAATCTGTTTTCATCCAAAATATCTTAAATTGTGTTCCGAGGACAAACGAAGCTTTTACGGGTTTGGAACAACATGGGGGTAAGTGAATTGACAAAATGTTCATTTTGGGGTGGAGTATCCCTTTAAGTGAAGACCAAATGATAAATAAGACCTTTGCTAAATCATTTGCTAAAACAAAGTGGACAGCATATGCTAATAAACTTAGCTATTAGCTGCCACAAGTGAATCAATCTATCTATCTGTTTATCAGTGTTAATTTCGTCAACGAAGACGATGACGAAAAATATTCGTTAACGAACATTTTTTCTGTGACTAAGACGTGATGTTGACGAGCTAAAACTAATATCTGATGATAAAAACTATGATGAAATGTATGCCCAGTCTTCATTAACAAGACGAGACGGGACTAGAATGTTATTTGAGGACTACCGGACATTCAAAATACATCCTTATAGGCTAAGTTAACTGTCTTGTCTTTCAAAATGTGCGTCCCTGTCATTGGATCGGATAAGGGGCGTTTGCATATCTAGTCTGAGTATGGCAGCCGCAGGACGGATAGGCTACCAAAAAGCTAACTAGCGATCTGAAACAATGGCCTCAGGCGCGATCAGTTCTCAGAGCTCAAATACACACACAGCAGTCCAAATGTCTATCATGTAGAGTATCTCATGTAAATACAGTCTGTTATGGCTTAAGTGAACATAAACAGGTGGGTGAAAACTGAATGTGTGTCAGTATAACATGCATGCCTTCCATCTTAAATGGACAGCAGTGCATTTCTAATTAAATACCTGTGTCATTAATGTTAACCAACAAAAGATGTTAAATATATGTATACATGTTAAGTAAACCTGCTGTATCTGAAAAAATTGTTTAATTGTATCTCTACCCAGAAATGAAAATTCTCATCATTTATTCCAGTTTTTCCAAATTCAATCCTTGATTAAAAATTTCTCATGAACTTAATTGAGTTGGTCTAAAGAGAGAAGACTATTTCTGTTTGAAGACTACATATAAAATAGCGACCTAAATAAACGTTGGTAACTGCAGTTTGACTAAAAGTAATGACTAAAAGTTGACAAAAAAGCAATGACTTTTCGTTGACTAAAACTATGAAAGACTCAAATGACTAAAATGTGACTAAGACTATTAAACATTTTCGTCTCAAGACTAAGACTAAATCAAAAATGCCTGTCAAAATTAACACTTCTATCTATCTATCTATCTATCTATCTATCTATATTCTAAACCCTAATGTTTACTTTTTGCGCCTTATTAGAAAAACCTTATTAGCATTAGCATTGGTGGCCACAGAGAGCTGCAAATGTCACAAATTTTGTTTTAAAAGAGATTTGTATACATTTTTTTATTGATTGTTGTAGCAGTAAGTGATGATAAAATGATGAAGACCTTTTAAATCAGTTGCAGAAACAATTATAGCAGAGCGCACATACAAATAAATTTTGCTATTAGCTGCCACAAGTGAATTCTCCCCATAGACTTTTTAAACACCTTTCCAACTGCATCATTAAAGACAAATATGCCTTTTGCGTGAGTCCTTACCTCTGATCTCATGAGTTTATAGTCTATGAGATCTCTGTCTTCAAGCGCGTCTCAGACCTTTGGCTGGCAGCAAGTCTATTCTTCCTGCGCTATTGCTAATCCATGGTATAATTAAATCCCTGCTACTTTTAAGATATCTGAACAAAGCCCACATTTTCTGATTCCCCAGCGTTCCACCTTTGATCAGCTGCCTTATTCCTGGTGAGAGGCTGTAGCTAATGGGAGTTAATGTTTCTTTCGGCCGCACTACCCACGGAGTGCTGCGTTAAGCCCACATCAGTGGTGATTACAAGTGCATTTGTGGAGGTGTGCTGTAGTGCTCTTTGCATTGAACTGGCCATAACTAGCAGTATGGTGATGTCTTTTTATTTGCTCAGATTTTGAACTGCTTTGAATTGCACAAAATGTCCTTTGTTGTTTACAGTGCTGTGCAGCTGCTAAACTAAAATGTGTGATGCTGTTAACTAGTTTTAAAAGTAGCATGATAGCAGTTTTGAGATTTTCACAATAACGTAGCTTTTCCAGTAACAAGCTAATGTTTTCAAATAGTAGCAATGTACAAAGCTGTTTTTGTTGTTAAATTGTTGCACACACAGCTTTATTGCTAAGCTAGCTGTTGCAATAATTTAACATTTTCCTATCTATCTATCTATCAAATATTAATATTTTGTAACAATGTAAGTCTTTACTATAATTTTTTTTTATCAATTTAACATATCCTTGATGATATTAACCAGCACAACAGCTTACAACATTGATAATAAATCAGCATATTAGAATGATTTCTTAAGGATCGTGACACTCAAGATGAAAATTCAGCTTTGCTACCACGTGAATAAATTATATTTTAAAGTATATTAAAATAGAAAACCATTCATTTAAATTGTGTGATAGTATTTCAAAATATTACTGTTTTTACTGCATTTTTGATCAAATAAATGCAGCCTTGATGAGCATAACACAATTCTTTAAAAAAAACTTAAAAATCTTGCTGATCTCAAATGGTACGGTATATAATTTTAGTTATAGTAATATTTAAATATATATATTTAAGATTTTATTATTTATTATTTATGCATTATTAGATTTCTCAAATAGATAGATAGATAGGTATATATATATATATATATATATATCCTAATTTAAGAAAAAAATAAATCATATATTTTAATTTCTGTTTTAATGTGTATACGAGTGTCGCTGACTACTTCATGATTAGCTTGACTGTAGATCACATTATGAGTAGCTTGCAAACAACTTATGAACAGCTTTGCAAGCTACAGTTTCAAATTAGCTTCCGCAACACTGGTTGCTTTCTCGCAATTATCCTCAGACCAAGCGAGGTGACGTGTTGTTTTTCTGTAGAAATCGATGTATTTAACAACTAAGACGTGTGCAGGGCGACTAAATGTTAATGCTGCTGTACGAGGCGTTGATTAAACAAAGACAAGGAAAAGAATAGACTTGATCAATACTGAAAACAGAGCTGTTGACGAGACACAAAATGATATAATTCCTTTCCGCAGATTTGGTCTGTACAACTTGAGATAAGTGGCCGTAAGAGGCTTTCAAATTAACATCTACATTTCGAGATATTAGCGAGTTAGATGCCACCCTCCACCTGCAACAATTCCATCCCACAACGCCTTGTTTCCCAGCCCGAACACTCACACTGTAACACCTGCACAGAGGCATCGATGCACCGATGCACTGAGTAGCTGTTTATAGGAGCTTTTACATCATTAATTTGGAGACTGCTGAAGTGTTAATCAATGCCGCTGCCATAGTAACAGAACAAACAGCGAGTCCTGAATCCCCCGCTAATTGTGCTTTATTGTTTCAGACAGAGCAAGCAGAGCAATGGGGGCTTCAGTTTGACGTCTGCTCATAAAGACAATGTTCTCATTTTAGCCCGATGTCTCTCCATCAAACTTAGTCGGGGCGTTGTTTCCATTAACCACTAGTAACACCTCACCAGTGGAGAATGTTTTAGTCAATTATGGTCTGACTCACTCACAGCTTATAGAGAGACAAGCGCATTTATGCCTTCCTCTTTAAACTCTCACCGCGAATTGTCACGTACAAGTGCTTGTCCCGGTTTGGATGTTAAATTTTGAGAATTGCTGGTTTAAAGTGCATGCATTAGGATAGCATACAGTACATATAATCAGGTTAATCACAGCCAATTATGGCTTCAAATTAGGTGTGGTGAAGTTTCGCGCATAGAAACTCTGAAAGCTTTGTTTGTGTCTCCGCTTATAGCCGTTATGTGAGCCAGTGGCTTTGTAGGAATTAAAAATCACAAACCAGCTGCTGAAAAACACGTCTCGGTTGAACAGGAAAGATCAATAGGAAGTTTTAATGGATTTCATGTGGGTAATGATAGAGGAGGTTAAGAGGCTAGGGCATGGGTTAATGGTACTATCAGGACATGGACCAAGTTAAGTGCAAAGGAAGGTCTACCACCAGAGGTTAATTAACCTTTTTAAACCCCAAGGTGTCAGAACACACATACATATTGAATAGAAGCTGCCACAAAAAGTCTGTAGGTCACGGCAAATACATTTTGCAAGCTACAGTTAAAACATCATCAGACCACTCCACATCTCGATTTAGGAGCCATTTATGGGGCGAAAACTCAGAAGGCAATTTATTACAGTCAAAAGCTATCTGAACAGGGGGCAGCAGGGTTACCAGATATATAATTTGAGGCAATGGCACATGGTGTAAAGAGACAGGGAGGCCAGTGATGCAAGCCCAACGCCATCCGCTCTTCATTTTTACCTTTTCGTTTGCACAAAGTTTAGTTAATGAAAGATTTATGAAAAATCCTGCAAATGATCAGCAGTTTTTTTCAATTCTTTAAAATAAAGGCTATATAACAGCCGTCGCTGATCATACTGGTTTATGCTGTTGTGAATTTGGGGACGCATTTACTTTTTTAAAAGCCTGTTCTTGGTTTTATTGTGAATGATTTATTGATGCATGTTATTCTGAATAGAAAATTGCTTTTCTATACAATTTTTAATTGATGCTTAATTTTTAATCTCGCCAATTGGTAAGAAAACATGCCGTCAAATTCAAACTTCAGCATGAATTCAATCTGGCTGTATTCTGGTTCGTAACGCTCCTTTTGGATGATCAGTTTATGATACATAAAGTCTAGTCCTTATTGAATATATATTTATTTTCTTGTTGAATAAATTAATTTATTGTGACTCGCTTGGAAATATGGCACCTTACATAAGAAAATGGGTTGCGAACGGTAATTTCTATGCATAAAGCAGATAGAAAATTAATTTCTCAACTTATCAGTCTTTTAAGCCTTCGCACAAGCATTAAAACATTTGAGATCTTTCTGGTAAATATTTGTTTGCTCGCTTTTTTCTGAAACCCTTTGAATTACTTGGATTGCCTCAGTAGCTTTTTAATGATGTGAAGGCACGAGACGGTTACCGAAAGTTATTGCCAGCGAGTTTCACTTACACTTCAGCGTTAGTAACGAGAGGTAAAACATCCCCCGTGACCAAGAGGCGCAAACCATGATAGACGTAAGACTGATTCGTGGTAAATAGCATACGGAGAACCCTGCTGATGACTTCCACTGTGAGTGATCAAAAACTTTCTACAATCTGACACGCACATCTTGCCATTCCCTTAGTGGCTGGTATCCCTGCCAGCGCCTCCATTTTGGAGTTTGGAGCTCCCCAAGGCCGGCTGTCCCAAAGGGACCACAAGAAGGTAGCAAGTTTTGTGAATTTCTTCCTCACAAGGATATTTTGCATCTAACACGGATGGGAGGTTGAGTGTGGGTGCGAAGAATCATGAAACTCATGAAGCTGATATTTCCCTATCCTCTCCAGCAGTATTCCCTTTTCCGTCCTTTCCCAAGAGCCTGTCAATCCACACCCAAAACAAAGACAACAAAGGAATCCCCACTGGAACCAGGCCATCCTCAGAAGCGTAGCGCCGAGAAGATACTCTCCACGCCCATGATGTAATGAACGAGCAAGGCTTTCCCCCTCCCCAAAAACTCTTTGCTGCTTTCCGACTTGGCTCTTTTTTGGATATGCCTCCTTTTTTACTTCACGCTGAAAGTTTTTTCCTGCATATTCAGTTTGAGACTGCTCACTCCGAGCCTCGCACCCACTCTCCTGCGATGAGCGCTATTCCCAAGGTGCGCTCTTTCCAAGTAATTGCCCTGTTTTTCCGAATGCTCCGGATCTGGTGCCACACTGATGCTGTGCTTTAATTTGTGGGTAAATAGGCTTTCTGCTGAGTTTAAAAGCACGGCACCCGTTGGGGGAATTAGCTGTGGGGGGATTCTGGAAGGCGAATCATTAGACGAACGAGGCACCTTGTTTCTGGCTGTGCATCGAGGAAGTTAAGCAGGTGGATAATACGGCAAACAAGGGCGCTGACGGTAACTGAGCTGACCTCACACATCACGCGCTCATCGCGCTTCGCCTGCTGAGCTGTACTGCCAATCAACACAAACATCCAGAGTCTCTGGATTCTGGTAAACAGCTGAGCTGCTACAGGCAAAACTCACCATGAATTAAGGCGGCAGAGTCGAGCGCCGTTAAACATGATATAGATTTGAAGTCAGAACTAACTTTGGTATTCAAAAGCAAAACATGCTTCTTTATTCAGGGTTTGGGGGAGTTCAGGGGATACAGGCAAATGCACACAAATTAAATACTGTATGCAGAAAGTACATATCCTACATGCAATTTAAACAATTTAAGTATGTTCATAGTGTTCCAACTCTAGAAAATCATATATTTTTAATGCAAAAATGAGTAGCAGAAATAAATTTCAAGGAGATTCAGCAGTGTGGCATAATTATAAAAAAAAAAAAAATCCAGCTCTATTATTATTATTATTATTATTATTATTATTATTATTATTATTATTATTATTATTATGTACTTTATTACTATTGTTATTATTACTTTTTTTTTACAAATAATAATAATAAATATATATATATATATATATATATGAATATGAATAATAATATATAAAATTATACTAATATAAAACTATTTTATTTTTGATAAGATAAGTTATTGTTACACTTAATAGTATTATTATTATATTATAACTATTATATTATGTGGCACACACACATATATATATATATATATATATATATATATATATATATATATATATATAATTTGTAAATATAATATTTTTCTCAAATATATACAAGCATTTGTATTGTATTTATATTGTACTGTATTGTATTTATATAATATACACAGTACACACATATATTATATTATATTATATTATATTATATCACATATATTATGTGTAAACAAACTTTTTTTTTTTTTTGGATGCGATGACAGCCCTAATATATTTACACTATTATTATGCCTAATATATTTACAGTTTTATGCTTAATAAAACATTTATATGTCACATTTTTACATTGAATACATTCCATTTAAAGTTAAAAGCCAAAAAGATTGCTTAAAATGTAGTCCTGTTAAATCCCTAAACTAAATTTATGCGATTTGTGAATGCATTTCAAAAGTTTGTCTTGAGAAGTAGCTAATAGGTTGTTTTTTTGACATTTCCAAGAGTGTATTTGCATTGTCAAGTCACATTTGAAGGAGGATGAATCCTAATAATTAAAACAGACATATTAGGAACAGCAGAGTGCTAATAATATGTTCAAATGAAACAGGCAACATGAGCTCACCAGACCCTCTTTGCAGTTAATCACTTTGAAATAAAAGACAAAACATCTCAAGAGAATAAACCAATTATAACGAGATAAAAGGCAGCTAAAAATAAGGTTGCAATGAAAAAGAATGTGCAGCCTCTTGTTTGTTCACTATGACTTGCACTGCTGGAGCAGCTTTTACTTAAATGGGATCCCAGAGGTCTGGGTACTGGTTAAACACATGCAGTGACAACCCAAGCATAACTCTAAACATTCACTCTGTCCCACAGGTAAAACGCGGCGTGGACATTTAGTGTCACACGAGTTTAACTTTAGATGCGTCTCCAGTGAAAGCGTGACAGCCGGCCCTCCGTGCACAGAGCAAACTTTTGCGCTCTAATTTCCATTCCCAAAAGTGGACGCCAGAGAACAAATGTATCGGTGATAGACGTTCACAAATGACAAACACAACACCGAGCCGTTCCCTCGCGCTACCTGGAGCGCACGTGTGTGGAGCGCACGCGAAAATTCAATAGGTGAGTCTCTCGTCGCGATGCTTGATGCTTGAATGACAGCTTTCAAGCGAGTTAGTGTCCCCCATCGTCAATTAGGAGCAAACCTCATTGACACGCATAAAACCCTGCCATCCTGTGCTTGTGGTAATTGCAGGCATGACAGTTTATCATTATCCATGAAAACCGCTGGGTTTTGCAAGCG
Organism: Tor tambroides; assembly: GCA_021397915.2. Lineage (NCBI taxonomy): Eukaryota > Metazoa > Chordata > Actinopteri > Cypriniformes > Cyprinidae > Tor > Tor tambroides. The sequence goes on from JAFVLL020031966.1 coordinate 21,959, forward strand.
CCACGCTTTTTTTTCAACGGTCCTTCTCGACTGGAGAGTCACTCCACTTTTTTGTGTCTATTTGTTTCCATGTGATTATTTTTTTCCCAGGGCCAAACAGTCATTTTACTTTAATGAGCTCACCATTTTCAAACATGCCGGAACAGCGACAAGTATGGAGAGTAGGGTTGCGGGGGCCGATTGAGAACTTTAATCAAGGCAACCAATAGGCAATTACAACAAATTGCTTTTGAAAATCCTCGGCACTCTTTCAATTTGTTTGCCTTGTTCACTCCCTTCATTTCTCTGTTGATGTGTTTTCTGCTTTGTCCATGACTTCATTTTCCTTTTAGCTCTTAATCTATCATTTACCTTATAAGCTGAGTACTTGCACACTTTAAAGGCATGACTTTAAGGTCAATTATAGAGTTGATTCAGATGAGACGTTTGAAGTGTAGAGATTAAAGCGGCTTCAAAAAAGTTGAGCCAACTTAAAATTTTAAGGCAACCAGCTTCAGCAGATTTTTGAGTTCTCTCGACTAATTTTTGTAGGAGATTCTCAACTTTTTGTTGTGTAAACTTAAAACAAGAAGTTTAGAAAACTCAAAAATCTGCTGAAGCTGGTTGCCTTAATTTTAAGTTGGCTCAACTTTTTTTTTTTTTACAGTGTGTGTTTGCATGTTTTCTTTTCTGGGCGGGACTTGTTTAAAGAGCCAGTTAAATATTAGGGGGTGGGGCAGTCTGCATTTGATTGGACAGTAATTTGTAGCACAAGGTGAGTTGTCCGCATTTTTAGACCTCAAATTTTAAATGCATATATCAGTTAAAAGTGAATTTGGTAAAACTTTAGGACTTGGCATATAGCATATAGACAAAGTTAATATCATTAATAAAATTACTGACGATAATGGTCATTACCTGAAGTTTTTTGATTTCATCGTGAATAACAAAGACGAGACAAGGTGCACATTAAAAATATTACCAAAAAAATAACATGCAAAGTATTAACCATTTCAAAAATATTATTTTTGAAGAAATGCTATTTTAGTATTATTTATATTACAATATTTATTCATATTTTGTGTTAATTCGTTTTTATTTTATATTTTCAATTTTCATTTTAGAAATGTTATATGCCTTTTTAGTAATTTTTCAAATATTTTTAAAATTTATTTTAATATTTCTATTCATCTTTAATTTTTATTTTGTTTTTAGTTCATGTTTTTTTTTAGTTTATTTTTTTAATCTATTTTGTCTTATTTCAGCTGTATTTCAATTTAATAACTATTTGTAATATTTTTAGTTGAACTGAAACACTAAAAAAGTATTGTTTTTGTTAAATGTTTGATTTATATTTAAATTAATATTTATCTTTTTGGTTAGATTTAGCAATTTACTTGGGTTATTATTTTATTTATTCTTGAAATTTATTCATCATGACAGAATATTGACTAAATTTAAAGGAAATTTGCATCAAAAGACAAAAACTAAAATTGCATATCTGACCTCCAAGTTAACAGATTTGGATCAAAAGCCCTAAAACCGATTTCATAGGATCTATAATATCACTATAAAACCGCCTGGGAGACATTTGAAACAATTTCTAGCCTCTAATGCCCTCAGTGTATCACAAATCCCTGTAATTAAGACTAACGAGAACGATCATGCACTTCAGCAGCAAACAGTCTGTGTTCATGAAGCCACTTAACGTCCGGTTGCACAGCAGGCGTCATTTGTTAAAAATGAAAAGTCCCTTTCCTTGCTCTCATCACGGCTGTTAAATAAAGATATTGACCTGTAAATTCCTCAAAAGGCTCCGGCGTTGTGAGGCCCCGAACACTATTTGTTGTGATGGGGCCCGTGTTTGTTTTTGTCTAAGTGATTCGATATGTTCTGCAGTCGCAGCATAGTTTCTTATGACATCTCTAAGCTTAGGGTTACCTCTCTTTTTTGCTTCTGAATAATTCATGAACAGAAATCCAATACTATTGAGTTGGAGTGAGGGGGACTCAGAAAAAAAGTTGAATTACAAAACATTGCATTCTTTCATCTCATGAAGTTTTGCGAGGAGCAAGGGTCAATTAAGAGTCCTCTGGCTACGGTGAGTATGAATAATGCACCACAGGGCTGAAAAACCTTGGGAGACTTGCTTTACTTGTGTAGATTATTGACGCTCCTACCGCTTTTTTCCCCCTCCTCTCTCCTCAGGTGAAAAAGGACCCTTTGTCTGCGGTGTCTCTGACTGTTCATGCCTCAATAGCCTGGAGGCAAAATGGGCCTAATTTGCACAGGTCTGTTTTGGGGCCAATTATTATAATACCAAATGTTCTGGAAACACAATAAAATTGAAAACAATAAAGAGCAGAGCCGCCAATATTGTCATACATTTTACATTTTAATGAATCTCTCATTAAAGATGTATTTTATCAGTTTTTGGCGATTCGCAGTGCTCCTCTTTTCCACCTTTTTGAGTGTTGCTGTAAGATTTAATAGCTTATATGTATAATATATATGGTGTTGTTTTTCAAAAACTAACTGAAAATACAGCAGAATTACCGTTTTAGTTTATCTATAGATTTTAGTTGTAACTGACGATGTTATTGCTCCTGACATTGATGTCTCAGGTATGTTCACAAAGAGCTTTCAGCTCACAGAGAAAACATAACTCAAGGGCAAGGTCTCATCTGGCACTCGAGAAAAAGTCTTTACGTTATCAGGAACGCTGCACACTGTAAGTGTTGTCGTATTAATGAGCATATGTTGAGTTATACAATATATTGTATGTACACTGTGTCCTGCATGGCTGTAATAGGATAGTTCAGCCAAAAATGAAAATTCTGTCAGCCTCATGTTGTTCCAAACCCATATGACTTTGGAATTCTGTGGACTACAGGGGGCGTATTACAGAAAGTTTCTTATCTTAGGTCTTAACTTAAGATATGACATGTTAAATTAGGATTTTTCGCAAATTCGTATTACAGAAGCAAATCTTAACTTGATTTAGGATTCTTATCCTATCTTACAAAATCGTATCCTATCTCTAGTTAGGAAATCTTAAATGGCATTATCAAGCTCGACAATCCACTCTCAGGTCTGTTACCAAGCAACCAACACTGCGCCAGCTGCTGATGAGGTAAACAAAAGCTACTTCACTTTGAAAATTGCCTTTTGCAAAAAAAACATAAGGCATTAGTCACTTGCACTACAACCAGTAATGCTCCGTGACACTTTTGTTGGTCTCTATAATGCTGGTTGCAGTTCCTGTGCTAACTGTAATATGTTGTGTGGCAGTCTGTAATTACCAAAATATAACACATCTTCAGGGTCCTCCAAGAGTCTTTCTACCATTAAACATCTTCGTTCTTCATTTTCAGCTATTAATAAATGTAATACCATTGTAGGACAGCACAGTTGTAAGCGTTTTTTCCGTTAGCTTTCAAATAATTTTGAAGTTAGGACAGCTGTGGGGTTGTCCTAAAGTTAAGACCGTTTTTAGGATTTTTTGTCAAGTTAGGAGGTTTCTGTAATACCCCTTTCCTATCTGTAGTTAAGATAAGATAACGCACTTAGGAAATGCTGTTCTGTAATAGCTTTTGTCCTAAATGTGGTCCTAACTGAAATTACCATGGTTACCAAACAGATAAGATAAGATTTTAAAGTTAGGATCTTTCTGTAATACGCCCCCAGAAGAAGATATGTCCAGGCTCTATGTTGTTTTAGACCCCATTGACTTTCATTGTATTGACAAAAACACAGAAGAAAGTCACATGGGTTTGGAATGACATGAGGGTGACACAATTTTCATTTTGGCTGAACTATCCCATTAAACTAAAGCCATGCAGTACAGTGTATTTAATAGCTTGAACATATACGTGATTTATAGGTGATCAGTTTTCCAAAACTATGTGAAAATAGTCCATTGCTGTTTTGGACCTCCTTGTATGAAAGTCTGTTTCCGGAATGGAACTAAATAATAATAATAATAATTAAAACAAAAAGGTAACTGCAAATTTTTCTCACAATTATGACCAAACAAACAAACAAACAAACAAGTAAATAAATAAATAAACTTATATCTGAGGTTTAAATCTTACCAAAATAAATAAAGATAAAAGAAACAACAACAATAAGAATAAATAAATAAATCAGAATTGCTAAAAATAAACTCAGAATTCTGACTTTTTCACAATATCTTATAATTCTTAGTTTATATATTTTAACTTTTTTCTCTGTATTCTGAGTTTACATCTCGGTTTTCTGTTTTTGTTTCTATCATTGATTAAATAATAAATCGATGTATCTCACAATTCAAACCTCTCAGACTTCTCAGAGTTTGCAGTTCAGACTTCAGAATTATGAGGAAAAAAGGTCAGAATAGTGAGATATAAAAAAGTCAGAACTGTGAAACTCACCAGGACTTGTCACAGCACTTATATATTGTTGCTCTTTTGTTGGTTTGATTGGTTCTATTGTCCTCATTTGTGAGTCGCTTTGGATAAAAGCAACTGCTAAATGATTAAATGTAAATATACATAATGTAAATAAGCTCCGAATTGTGAGGAAGAAAATCTGAATTGTGAGATAAAAATTTGCAGTTACCTTTTTATTGTTATTAATATAATTATATATATATATTTTTTTATCTCAAGGCAGCAGAAAGCTTCCATATCATTGACTTTCACTACACAAAAACACAGAAGAAAGTCAGTCATACAGTTTTGGGATAACATGAGGTTGAGTAAATGATGACAGATTTGTCATTTTTAGGTGAACTATCCCTTTACAAGAAGATCATGCATTCTAATCATGTCTGATTTTAATTCCTTAAAAGGTTCCTTATGCAAGAGCACTATAAAATCAGGCCTGGTCATGTTTTACATGCAGATGCTGCATCTGTCATGTTGGTCAGAGGCTGGATACTCTCAGATAGCCACACAGGCAACACTAGATGTCAGTGTTCTCACTGATGTCGGGCTGCAAGCTTTTTGTTTGTGGGAAAGGGAAGGAGAAGCAAATAGTTTGAGAAGTTGATGCTTGCACTTTAGAACTTGGGGGTCCTGATGGATTTCCTTATATTAGAGGGACTGTCTATGAGGAGTTAGGGGCTATTACTGTGCCAAGCCTGATCACGGGGCATCACTTTCATCTTGCCAACACTCTTGTATAATTAGCAGAAATTTGCTGAGATGTCTTTTCTCCTCCCTTCATTTCCTAAGATGAATCATCAGGAGTATAGACTAAACTCCCTTTCTTAACTCCTAGGATGCAAAAGTTAAATGTAAAATTAATGGTTCGTCTTTAGAAGATATATTTAGTATTTTTCTTTTCTGTTTTGCGCTTTGAAGCTGTTGGATTCACCTAACATAGACACTTCTGGAGGTACATACTATAAGTTTGAGTTTTGATAGAAAATGTTTCTCATGTGTGCTCCATCTTGTTCTTAATGATCATAAACAAACAAAAAAGAACGCAAGTCATAAATAATCTATCCACTCACAAGAGTTTTAATCTTGAGGATAAAACATGCCTGTTGTCAGTCAATAATACTAAGATCTCTCAGGGTCATTCTATAAATTTTGTGCTTTTTTTATTTTGAAAAGGTGGTTTAAAGAATAAATTTCATTCTATGCGCTCTGTCAGACAAAAAAAATACTATTAGGATGAGTATTACGTATAAATATTATATCCTATGAAGTAGGCCTACTTAGGCCTATGTGAGAAATAAGATGAATTGTTTATATAATTATTCATTTCCCACCTTTAAATAAATCTAATTATTTACACTTATATCCTTATGACATGATGGGTACAGAAAGCGGGTTTTTGGTGAAATGACCCCTAGCGCTGAATCTACTAAATTTCGCGATGACGTCACGGGGGGCGGTTCAGTTTCGATGTTTGTGAGCACCAATCAGAGCGCAGGAAATCCCGGAACTTCTGAGAGTGTAAGAAAGAGCGGCTGTATTCAATTTGAAAAGAACGAACGACATCAGGTATGGAATGTTTTTGCGTTTATACGTTCTATATCGTTTTATATTCGAGTTTATGAATGGCAGCTGGATCGTGAAGTTAGCTATATAGGCGATAGCCTATTTTACAGTCTAGTTTTATTCTCAAGAACACGTGACACGAGAAGTGTGGGCTACTTCTACATTGTTTTTGAGTTTAGTCATGCGAAAAAGTGTTCATTCTTTTTGAGTAACGTTAATTCAGATATGTCATACTTAATATGCATTATTGTCTCCAAATCTCCTAACGTTACGTTTAGTCGCGAGCGGTGACTCAATGAAAGTAGTCTGTCTTTGCGTATTGTGACCTCGTATGTTTGTGTATAGATTTAAAAATATGTTTTGAAAATAGTTATTCAAATAGGATCCGAGATTCTGTGTTTTTGATCTTTTGTGATTTGAAAGTTTTGCTTTCACAAACACATTAAATAAACAGCAGGCCAGTCACTCCCTGCCTGTTGACATTAAAGAGTTTTTATTATTCATAGTGTCAGAAGGAATTTCATTGTTAATCAACTACAAAGCAAGTAAAGCTATGTATTTATTTAACCCTCTGGTATTTTTAGGATCAAAGAGACCCTCAAATCTAAGTATGTTTAAAGTAGGCTTTATTTGTTTGTATTTATACTAAAGATTGATACTTGATGCTTTTGTGAATTGTAAGAGCTGATTATAAACAAAATTTCTTACTCAATGAGATCATGTTTCATTCACTGAAGTTAGATTGCTGTATCTGTAGTCTATTTTTTCAACAGTGACTTGTCAAACTGAGACCTATACGAATAACTTTACTATTTCTTACTATATATATACTATATAATTCCACATTAATGGAAAATCTCTGGAAATTTAGTTGTAAAATTGTGATTTCTTTGGCCTGCAAAAATCATGGATATGAGTGTCTTAAGAAGTCATGCGAAAGTCATGGGAATTTCTATTGGGAATCTAAATGTTTATGCTTTGGCTTAGCTTTGAAATATTTAATCAGCTAGTTGTTGCTGTTTGTAGAGTTAAACTTGCTGTAGGCCATCATGATGACATCAGTTTGCTTTCATTGGACCTTATTTGAACTTGTTTCCTAAAAGACTGAAATCTGACATACTAAATCTTATAGGTATTTAAAAAGAAAAAAATCTGTTGTTTGAAGTGAAAATGGTGCAAATGTCTTACAGTTGTCTAAATTCATGGTCATTATTGTGAATAAAACTATAAACCGTTTTTCATTACTTGAAATAAAATAAACGTTAAATTAAGTAAAAATTTTAATAAACTTAAACTTATTTTATTTCAGCGGCAGTAGCTGCCAAGGCAGCATTTCTCATTTTTTAAGTACTAAAATGACTTAAACGGAATAAACTAATAAATAAAAATGAATAAAAACTATAGCCTATAAAAAAATAAAATGACAAAAACACACACAAAAAATACTAAAACTAATTTAAATTTAAGAAACATAAAATATAAAAAATAAAATCTAATTCTAAATATGAACAAAAAGTATAATATCGGTTATAATGGCACTGTAGATCTTACCGAAACCGTCAGAGCAGTAACAGTGAGTGGGAATATTTGGATGCACTCCAGCTCCACCCCTCATCCATGTGGCTCTTCTGGGAAGCAGATCTGCGGACTTGCCAATGGTGATGATGTTGCACTGCTTTATTTGCAGGTGTTACCCAACACCCTTATATTTAGATACAAAAGTGTTTGTAAAGAAAACCAGGGTTTGTCTGTGTAATTTTCCGTATGTATGCATAAAACCTTATCCTGAACAAAAGAAAGTGGTCTTGTTTAATATAAGCGCTGAGTTATGCAAACAAACCCTGTCGGTTGCTCCATATTTAGTCTTTTTAACTAGGTACTCCTAACCCCAGTCCTCTTCAGCTGGCTTTTAATTGGCTTCACTGGGCCTAAAATGCTGCAATATTTCTCGAAATTGACTGCTTATTTGAGTGTCGAGAGTGATGCAATTTACAGTAAGTTGCTGGTAAAATTGGATCGTGGCTTCAGACGCAGCACTTAGCAGAGACTGCATGGGGCACGAGGAACTTCAGGGGCATTTTACGTTTTATGCATTTTACGTTTTATGGAGGTTTTGTACAAACAAGGGGACGGGCACCACAAAGGCAGATGGGATGGGATTTTTTTTGGTGCTTTCGCTCCTCATGGATACTCGTATGCACACCTCTTAGTCTTTTTGGGTTGATCGTGCTGCCTTGTTTACAGTGTGTTATAGAAGGGCTGACGCCAGCCTCCCTCGGGAGGGAACAAGGGTTAATTGCTGTTAAAGTGTTGGTCTCGTTCCTCTTTCTGGCCCTGATGCTCCATTAGAGCTGACACTAATGAGGCAGTGCAGAGAGGACACCCCGGAGTCGAGGGACAGCACCACCGGCTGGGGGAGGGAGTCATGATGGAGAGACTTTACTTAGCTGAGAGAGAGAGAGAAAGCATGCACTAAGTCATAGATCAAGAGTGTGTGTTGTTCAGTGTTGTTGGGATGTGTGTAGGTTTGGCTTCTCTTAATTGGAGGCTTACCCTCTGCATATGTTGTTTGTTTGTCATTACGAATTCACAGGGGACTGAATCGCTGGTCGTCCCTCATACTAGGTCTGTTTAGCCAATGGCATTTGCTTAGTTAATGGACTGTATTGATTGTAATTTACAAATGTCAAAATATGGATTTTCAACACCATAATAATGTAAATGATGAAATTGGCTAAATAAGTACTTTTATAAAAAAAAAACAAAAAAACTGATCATTGATTAATGAAGTCAACAAAAGATGTGAGGCTGCGCTACTCTAAAAAATCATTTAATAGTTTAAATATTTTCATTTATTTTTATTTTAATAAGTGTAGAATTCTATAAGTTGTATCGACTACAATATGTAAAAATATATAATAAAAAATTATACAATTTTATCTAATTATTATAAAATCATTTAATATTATTTGAAATATTTTCCATTTATTTGATTAGTTCTATTTAAAAACTATATACTATTCTATAAATTGTATCATAAACAATAATCAACAATTTATAAAACAATTATTTTTTAATTATATAGTCAAATTATGAATTCTCAAAAATACAAAATTTATATATAAAATGTTACTATATATGAAAATATTATACGTAATATTACAATGTATTTGTGTGTATGTATGTGTGTGTGTATATATATATATATATATATATATATATATATATATATATAATTGGTGCTATCAAACGATTAATCGCATCAAAAATAAAAGTGTATATATATATATATATATATATATATATATAATTTATTATATCTATATATTTATATATACACACACACACAAATGAATATATAATAAATAATTTGATAAAATCAGAAAAAGTAAAGTGTATATGTATTTAATTAAAAGTAATAAAAATAATTTTAATTCAAATTTTAATTTTAGTTTTTCAGTAACTCAACTTCAGATATATATTAAATATAAAATATGTAGATTTCATGTAGATCGTCATTACATTTTTATTTTGGTCAACAACCAGGAATCTGATGTCTGTTTAATAGTGATTTTCTGTTTTGTAGGTAGTAACACTGATCTGGAGTCAGCACCCTCAACTGGTCGGTCATGAGTCTTGCTCCGAGTCCGTTCACCCCCATGGGCATCCGCAGCATTCAGGAGCAGCGGGACCGCTGGGAGAGGACGAGGAGCTGCACGGCCCGTGAGCTAGTCCAGAGTGAACAAAGATACTGCGAACAGCTGGATCTAGTGGTCACGGTTAGTCTCTCTACAGGCCCAACATTACACAAACACCCATGGGCTGAATTGGTCGATCTTGTATCAAACAATACACAGATGGAGAATCACTTGTCAGGGCTGGATTTAGAAAAATGTGTTTGTTGCGACGCGTCGATCGTCAAAATATCCTAATTAAATACAAATCTGAAATTCTAATTATCTTCAAGAGCTTTATTCACTGTTTCAACATCACGAGGTTTTCCGTTCATTGAGTGGTCCTTGACACCATCACAGGGCTATTCTTTTGAAATTCGTAGTTTATAACCTGTTCAAGGCTTTTATTTTGCAGCTAATTAGTTTTACTTTAAGATCACTGAGTTTTCCGTGCCATTTCTGTGCGTATTTTGTTGTATATCAAAATAATTGGCATTTGAACTTGAAAAGCTAACACAGCGAACTCACACGTCGGTCTGCTTGTTTTCGAATGCCGCAGCTAATTAAACGGTTGACCGTTAAAACAACTTATTTTGAGAAACCAAACCACGTCGACTCCCGCCTGTGGTGAAGTTGTGCTAGATATGCGGCTCATATTAAGCCGTTGGAGGTAATTGAGATGTCATTGCTGCAAAATGCTTGGCTCTCCACAGATTTGTTCTCGCTTTGTCTCAAGGGTGTGCGAAGAGAGGTGACGCTCTCGGTAAGATGAAGAGTCATGTATGAGTGGCGTCTGAAAATTTAATTTTCTTTCCCTCCTGTCTCTTTCTTTTCTCCAGTACTTTGTGGAGATCTTGAAGGCCAAAGGAACCCTCAGGCAGGACATTAGAGAAAGCATCTTCAGTTCAATTAAATCCATTCATTTAATAAACCAGTAAGTATCCTTTAAATAATTAAGTGAATATTCGCGCTCAGGGGAGAGAGACGGCTGAGGGTGGCTGGCTTTGATACCGTTTAAAAAGGACGAGAGGGTAGGGGAGTATTAATTGGGGTCTAACAGGAGAATCAAGTTTGAGAACTTGGAGATTGCCTGGTGTGCCTTATCTTATGTTATTCTCTTTAATTGGATTGCGAATCGATGCGGATGCTGGATTTAGGCTTACAGCTGCACTTTTTCCAGAGTCTTTCACATTATCCTGCCACGGTTACCATCAGAGGTGATGGTGGCCTGTTCATAATGGCCGCCGTTTGTGTTTTCCAAGCCTTATGAGTTGATAAAAATAAGCGTTTGCTATCGCTGATGTTTTAAACATGTATTTTTAATGAAAGTGTTCATTACCATGCCTTCATTACTGATACTCACAGTCTTTCCACCTGACTTCAACACTACTGTAGCTTATTTGCCAGTTATAGGCATCAGGCTATTCAATACAAGGTTTAAAGTTGGTGTGAAACACCATTTGCAACCCATTTCAAGTTTGCACAGCAGTCAGGTTTTTTGCACTTCTGAGTAACACTGGATATTCAATAGAAAAAAAATTAGTGCAGGACCTAATTTTATTCTGTAGGATCTCTTTACGATACCAACATTTCAGTAATAATAATACCTTTTATTTATAGGCGCCTTTCATGACATTCAAGGACACCATATAATATAAAACAGAACATAAAATGCAAACATTATAACAACACATTAAACAAGCAAATCATTAAAAGCTATTCTAAACAAATACGTTTTTATCTGAGCTTTAAAATGGGAAATTGAATCCAGCTGGCGAATGTGCAAAGGTAAAGTGTTCTATAGCTTCAGCGCTGCACAACTAAAAGCCCTACCACCAAAGGAACTCATCTTGAAGTTTGGAACAGACAGTAGTTGTAATGTACTTTTTGTTCTTATGTTTTTGACAAATGCTTTTATTCAAAGCAGGACAGGGCGTTCAAGCTTTATGTCAGTATTTTAAGAACAAACTAATAATAACCTTGGCATTGTTAACATTATGTTCTATGGGAAGTTTTGTGATTGTCAGTACCAAAAAATGCTATTTAATTCAGACAAAATAATGAAATATTAAATAATATATTATTGATATAATAACATTAATATTAACAAATTAAATTAATGTTTTTTTATCCTACCATATTTTTTTCTAGAATTTTTCAAAAATTATTTTTTTTATTTTTTTATTTTTTTTTTTATTTTTTTTTACTGGTAATAAACTGTATTTAGATTAGTGCTGTCAAACGATTAATTGCATCCAAAATTAAAGTTTTTGTTTACATAGTATATGTGTATGTGCTGTGTATATTTATGATGTAGGCCTATATATATAAATACACACATGCATGTATATATTTAAGAAAAATGTTACGTTTATGTATTAAATATATTTAAATATAATATCAATTTTATGAATATAAATATATACATGTAAATACATGCAAATATTTTCAAAATATATGCTGTATGTGTGGGTATTTATATACAGTGGGGAAAAAATATTTGATCCTCTACTGATTTTGTATGTTTGCCCACTGACAAAGAAATGATCAGTCTATAATTTTAATGGTAGGTTTATTTATTTATATATTAATATTACAGTGAGAGACAGAATAACAACAACAACAAAAAAAATCCAGAAAAACGCATTTCAAAAAGGTTATAAATTGATTTGCATTTTAATGAGTGAAATAAGTATTTGATCCCCTATCAATCAGCAAGATTTCTGGCTCCCAGGTGTCTTTTATACAGGTAAGGAGCTGAGATTAGGAGCACTCTCTTAAAGGGAGTGCTCCTAATCTCAGTTTGTTACCTGTATAAAAGACACCTGTCCACAGAAGCAATCAATCAATCAGATTCCAAACTCTCTACCATGGCCAAGACCAAAGAGCTGTCCAAGGATGTCAGGGACAAGATTGTAGACCTACACAAGGCTGGAATGGGCTACAAGACCATCGCCAAGCAGCTTGGTGAGGTGTCAACAGTTGGTGTGATTATTCGGCATTGGAAGAAACACAAAATAACTGTCAATCTCCCTCGGACTGGGGCTCCATACAAGATCTCACCTCATGGAGTTTCAATGATCATGAGAACGGTGAGGAATCAGCCCAGAACTACACGGGAGGACCTTGTCAATGATCTCAAGGCAGCTGGGAACATAGTCACCAAGAAAACAATTGGTAACACACTACGCCGTGAAGGACTGAAATCCTGCAGTGCCCGCAAGGTCCCCCCTGCTCAAGAAAGCACATGTACAGGCCTGTCTGAAGTTTGCCAATGATTCAGAGGAGAACTGGGTGAAGGTGTTGTGGTCAGATGAGACCAAATTCCAGCTCTTTGGCATCAACTCAACTTGCCGTGTTTGAACACCAAGAATGCCATCAAACATGGAGGTGGAAACATTATGCTTTGGGGGTGTTTTTCTGCTAAGGGGACAGGACAACTGCACCGCATCAAAGGGACGATGGACAGGGCCATGTACCGTCAGGGCCAGGGCATTGAAGCCAGACAGGGCATTGAAAATGGGTCATGGATTGGTATTCCAGCTTGACAATGACCCAAAACACACGGCCAAGGCAACAAAGGAGTGGCTCAAGAAGAAGCACATTAAGGTCCTGGAGTGGCCTAACCAGTCTCCAGACCTTAATCCCATAGAAAATCTGTGGAGGGAGCTGAAGGTTCGAGTTGCCAAACATCAGCATATGTCATGTTTTGTGAAGGGGTCAAATACTTATTTCACTCATTAAAATACAAATCAATTTATAACTTTTTTGAAATGCGTTTTTCTGGATTTTTTTTGTTGTTATTTTGTCTCTGACTGTTCAAATAAACCTACCATTAAAATTATAAACTGATCATTTCTTTGTCAGTGGGCAAATGTACAAAATCAGCAGGGGATCAAAAAAAATTTCCCCCCGTTGTATACATAATAAATATACACACACACATACCTGTAAACAAAAACTTTTATTTTGGATGCGCTTAATCGCGATTAATCGTTTTGACAGCACTAATTTAGATCTAATATTTTATTATAATTCATTAATTTTTCATTTTGTTTTTGTCCAAAACTTTTACATTTGATTAAGATAAACATTAATACACCAGTGTTGTTATTGTACAATTCTTAAAAAATTGTCTTCGGTAATTGAAATAAAGCTTACATAGAATATAAATATTAGAAGAAAAAAATCAAAATTTTGTTTTGGTGAATAACTGAAATAAATACATTAAAGTGCAAAAATTGAAATAAAAATGTTTACATTTATGCATTTGGCAGACACTTTTATTTTAGTGACGCATTACATTTAATGAAATATTTTTTTTTAAATTACAAATGCATATAAAAATGCCTAAAACTTATATAGACAAAAGCTATTAATAAAAGCTCCTTCAAACTAGTAATAAATACTACAATAGTCTATAAATAATACTGAAATAACATAGCCATAATTGCTTCCAGGGCGTGGATGCAAATATGCAAATTATACTAAAATGTTTTTAATTTTAGTAGCAACTTCGAACTGAAGTACCGGCACTTTTGACAAGGGCAGTGGGTTGGAAAATTAGAGATACTTGTGATGTCAGCTAAAAAGAACGAATCAGTCATTTCAGTCCGAGGTGTAGATGTATAGTCTACAATAATATCAAATTCCAAGATGACTTTGATAATATCTTTGTTTTTTTGCCGGTGGTAGAGTGGTCATGCTAAGTCGTGAAACCCAGCTGTGACTCTTCCGCATACAGACGATTAGACACTCTGCTTGAGGGGCATTTATGACAGCTTGAGCAAATGAAAAGCCAGAGCCGCTGGAAACGAGGTGCAGAAGATGAAATAATACATCAGAAAAACTGGCCTGAAGAGCAGTCGGCATTGATCTGCCCATGCAGGCTGGGCAGACTATCAACAAATTAACTCACAGGTGTCAAGAAGCCTGTTCTTGTTAATTTTATCTGAGGCTATCTATGGCACAGAGCTCTCGTGAAGCGTTTTGTTTTTTGATGTACCACATCTGAAAGCAAAAATAGAAAAGCAGAATACCTCTCCTAATGTCCAATAGCCTGCAAGCGAACACGCTTCTAGCTTTTTATTAAGACCTTCAAGCTTGCGTTAGAGAGATCATTGCTCCTCAGTGCAGGTGAGCGATGTTTGATATATTTAACAACCTGATCAAGCTTTGAAAATTTACCTGACAAGCTCAGAGAGATGTTACCTAACAGGAAAAACCTAGTGAGGAGATTTCATTAGTCCTGAATTGGCCAAAGTTCTCGTACAAGTTAATACAGCGTGGTTTTGTTGTGTACATATTACCAAACGACTGGAAGGAGAACTACTGACTGTCTTTGAGGGCCTCATCCAGGCCCTGTTGATTGAGAATCATAAAATTGTCTGAATAATGAATCACCGTGGGTCCCCGAGGCTCCCATCAATGCCTGATTGACGGGCCTCTCTACAAACAGTGGCTGAATGAAGATGGAGGGCTGAGTTTCAGAGCCCGATGTATTGGATAAATCGGTGCTCGGTTACCATATATCATCATTAGAATCGGTTATTGAAGTGCTGGGTGAAGCGTAATGGCAGTCTCTCAATTTAGATCTGTGAACAGACAGCAGTGCCTGACTGATTAAAACGAATAAAGTGCTCGCGTACTCCAAAACCACATCGTTATCAGGAAGCTTCTTCAGATGCATGTTGATATCTGCGCTGGCTGCTGAAGGTTATTTGAATCCTTAGCTGAAATCATCACTTTTTATCTTGGACTAGTTGTAGCACAGAAAAACAGAGAACAAGGACAGGAGGTGAGCTGTAGATTTTTTTATTTTTATTTTTATTTTTTTTATTTTTTTTTATCATATACAATATGCACTTTATAGTAGGGAAAAAATAGTATTAACGCATCTGAATTTATGAACCATTGTAGATTTTAACCTAAATTTTTAATCATTTTCATGTCTTACACAATCTATTTGACTTTCTTTATTCTGTGAAATGAAAAAGTAGCTATTTAGCAGGCTGTCCAAGCTGCTCTTTTCCATACAATGAAAGTGAATGGTAAAAGTTACTGATAAAAGTAATGCATTACAATATTGCTTTACAAAAAAGTAACTGTTACTTAGTTACTTTTTGGAAAGTAATGCATTACGTTACTTTTGTGTTACTTTTTGTCGCCTGAGCTGATGCTTATTTATTTTTAATAACAAAAATCTCAAAAGTTATATTTTTGGTAACTTTAAAGGCCCTTTCACACCAAAAGTGAAATTAATGAGCCTTGTTTGAAAAAGTGAATTTGAAAGTAATGCGTTACTTTACTAGTTACTTGAAAAAAGTAATCTGATTACGTAACTCGCATTACTTGTAATGCGTTACCCCCAAAACTGATGGTGACCGCAGCTACCAGTTTCATAGCAATATGTTTTTGGTAAATAATAACTTTTTGGACTCTCTTTCACACAAGCTTGAATGACATCAGAAGCACTACATTAATAGTGATTTATTTATTTATTTATTTTTTTTTTGTGGAGCTTGACTGCCCCTTGGCCACCTTCCTCTTTTGTTGTATGGAAAAGAGCAGCCTGGACATTTTTCAAAACTTCTCCTGTTGTGTTCCACAGAAGAAAGCAAGTCGTGCTTGTTTGGAAAACATGAGGATGAGAACATTTTTATTTTAATTCGAATATATTTTATTTGTACATTGTACATTTTATGGATTTGGCAGAAATTAAATTTGAATGAGAAAATTATTATTTTTTATTTATATTTTATATATATACTGTGTATATATATATATATATATATATATATATATATATATATATATATATACATACATACATTTTTTAAATTTTATGCATTTAACAGAATTTAATTTTAAATTTCTGATGTATTATTTCAATGAATTGTATATTTTCATTTTTATTTTATAGTCTTATGAGTTTTGAGATATTTGGAGTGATTATATAACCCGAGGACAATGCAAACCAATCAGTCCCAGTTTTCCATAAAACCCTTCAAAATGATGGCAGCCTCAAAGGTGACAGTAATACGATGACATCCTAAGAAATATAAAAATGTCTGTCTGCTATATTTAAGTTTAAAAGAATAGCGTGCAGTTGGTTTGAAATTCATTCTTTGTACATCACATGATACTCTTGGGTCGGTAAAGACTTAAATACATTCCGTATTCATTAAACGCTGCTGAACAAGCAAACAAACAAACAAACAAAACTTGAATATATTGTCACGCCGCTGCCATTCATCAGAATTATGACTGTTTACCTGATGAGGGGAATAAGGCAATAGTGGGAAGAATTGAGTATCCTAGAATGCACCGTAACAGTGATCACCAACTTGAAAAAGGGCTGTCACTTAAGTAGCCTGGGAATCACTTCATTTGAGAGAGAAAAATTCTGAAGGAGTGCGTCTTGGGGGTTTCTTAATGACAGTAAATATGGTGTGGAAATAGATCAAATAGTATCCGATATGAAGAAAGAGGGTCCTTGTCGCTATTTTTAAGGGAGGAGGGAGTCTCCTTTTAAACCGAACGATGCTTTTGGGTCCTGTACATGTTTGTGTTTTTACAAGCTTTTGTGACGCTGCTAACTATTCATCGACGATAATTAGTATTCCTCGGTTCTCGCTTCCCGCAAATGAAGCCACATAGGCCTCCATTGTTTGGTTGAGTCTGTGCCCAGCCCAGATGTTGCAACCGCTAAGAATTAATGTAGATTAACATGACGCAGGAGGAATGCTAATGTTATCTTTGTCATCTTCCTGACGGCCAGAGAATTTAATTGCCCTAAAAAAGAGCATAAAAAATGTAAGTCGTAATTTCATATTTATCATAATAGCCTCTGGCTGTGAGGAGGAAAAAGGAAACACTATTTTTCTCGCCCTTTGCCCTCGTTAGAACTCTCTCGGCTGCTCTAGCATCTCCTGATTACGAACAGAGGCTACCTTGGCTTGCAACTTCATTAAAATCTATTTAAATCAACTTCAACCGCAAAATGCTCCTTCTTCCAGCATGTATAAAACGCAGAGTCTCAGGGAACATCATTAGGGAGAGTGTGTGCGTGTATCTGTACCTGTATTTCTGTTTGGTCTAAGCGGTATCTACCTCGCCTAGTTTGGATAATAAGCTCCCTCACAAGTGTCAACACCCTCACCCTTGAATTATACCCATGTCACCCTAATGTGCCTGACAGCCAGAGCACCAACTCTTCCATTCCTCTTGAACACCTTGTTTTGTTCCTGGTTTCGCAATGAGTGCGTTCCCGCTACAAAGCGCCGCACGCTTGCCCTTGGGCGCTAGCCTCAGCACCCTTGTCTCAAATAAGTATGTCACCCACAGGGAGGGGCCCTTGCATGACACCACACAAATCTGACTAAAAACGCTTCCTTTCGCAAATATGTCTGCCTCTGAACTAACCCCCCTCATTATTTGTGACAAGAAGTGCCTTGATTTCCAAAACAGTATCAGGGTTATCGTTGCGTTTGGAGTGCCATGGCAAGACTGCAGGGTAGGGTAACGTGAAAGTGGGCCCTGTTATTTGTTTTTTGAGTTAACAGTATTTAATTGTTGATGATTTGACAAAGTATGATGGTTCTTTGAAAGTATGATTTAATATGTAATTGTGCAATTTCACGACAGGAAAAATACGATTTTTTTAAAAAAAAAAATTTTTATTGAATTAAATATAATGAATTCATTATAATATTAAATGTATTATTTCATTAATTAATGCATTTGTGAGAAAAAAATTTTTTTTTTCAATTTGTATTATATAGAAAAACAAATAATGGAAATGATCTATCTATATACGTCTATATATATATATATATATATATATATATATATTACATTTTTAAATAAAATCTTGTTTATTACTACTAATTACTAACAAATGCATTATTTAATTAATTTATTAATGTGTGTGCACTTGTATTTATATAAAATTTAAAAAGTATTTCTAAATAAAAAAATATATTTATTATAACTTATCTAATTTTACTGAATTTTAATTATTAAATATAATGAATTGAATTAATTAATATATAGTGTTCTAATTCAGAAATATTTACTTTTCTATATTATATATAATTTATAATTTATTATATCATTTATATTTATCATTTTTATTTTATTATATATGATTTATATTATTTATAATTTGTTTATTTTTTATTATTCATTTTTATTTTATTTTACAGCACATTTGAGGAATGATAAATTCAATGAAGCCTGATTAAATTAAGCCCCATGAAGCAAACAATGTTTTTACTTCTTACTTTTTTATCAGGACCCTACTCACTCATCTAGAACTGGGGAGATTTGGCATTGGGTTTGAGGAGTTTTGCACTCATCTGCAGTTGTACAATACGTACGTTGACAACATTCAGACTGCTAAAAAAGTCCTCATGGTAAGTTAAAGTTAAATGTTTCATATGTTAGACTTGACCCCCTTTTCACTTCTGTTCACATGCTCAGCATTTGGCAATGACAGCCATACTTACAAGTGTGACTCTTTTTGTTGTACGGCCTTGAGTAATGCCTGCGTGAACATGCGTGAACCGATTGTCATTTTCCTTCTCTTTTGATTATAATTTGCTATTTTAAGGTAGTTTAATTTTTTACCCGCTATGAAATCAAGTGGTTGCTGGTATTGTCTTTTTGCAAGTAAATGCCTTATTACCTGGATAGAGGTCATCTCTTCACACAAAAGTCGGTGGCTACGTCTATCGATATGAAATCATGAATATGTATTCATTATAGATCTATGGTAATGCGTAGGATTGACAGTATGTCATGCTCTACTTCTAATTAGTCCAAACCTATTAAATCTGTGGCACCTTGTTTCACCCTACCACATTGTTCGGCTCAACCTTGTGGGGAAAAAAAAGAAGAGAAGACACAATGTCGGGTCAGTAACTCAAAGATCGCCATTCAGAATGATTGACGTTTGGAACGGTGAAAAAAAAAAATGGAGTCACCTACCTGATTAAGGCTTATGGATGACACTCTGTGCAAACAGATCTCTCCAGGCAAAGCCCAGCGGTACCATTAGGTCCAACACTACCATCTCATTACGCCTGACTTAAGTGGGCAGCCTCCATCAGTCGGCGGGAAAAAAGTGCGATGGGGAGTCTCTCTCTTTGCTAATTAGCTCCTCCCTCGGCAAGGCACCTGTACCCAAGTGTACGGATGACTGATTCCTTGTTAGACCAAATCAGTTAGTGGTTAAAGAATCATTGGCACTCCTGGCTAATGCTAACTTCTGTATTCTGTGTGCTTGCGGTGAACTGAGGGGGCATATTAATGTGCTTCGTGCTATGCTAGTAATAGTGTCTGATACCTAGTATATGTTTGAGTGTTAGCCTCGCAGCAATGCTCTTCCAAGCCGCGTGCTAACATCTGGTTTTATTTATCTGAGGGGAAGCCTGGAGCCTCGCCGATATTAATGTCTTAATTAAGAGGAGGAATACGTCTGTGGCCAATTGACTGGTTCTCATTGATTGCAGGCTGAGCTGTTTAAGTTAGCATTGATTCCTCCACTAGGCCTACATGGCTGTAATTGCTGGAACATGGGCTGGTGTGTTCGCCATGTCACATGATTCAAACATGGCTGGTTTGTCCTTCAAAATCCATCGTTGCATGAAACTGATCTAGAGAATTGCAATGTAGACCAAAATCTCAACGTTTCTCAACCAGTGGCTCTTTTTATATTGTTACATTTCAATTTGACATTTTTAATTTCCTTTTTAGAACCATTTTTAACCTTGACTGAACAAATATATAATAATATATAATGTGACGCTTTAATCTGTTAAAAGATAGTTTTGAATTATTTTAGAAATGCACAATATATCTGTACCATTTAAGTTATTGGCCAGCGTGGTTTTTTTATCTATTTATTTATTTATTTTTTTGGTGTAAATATATTTTTTGATCAAATATATGAAATATGATTATGATTTAAAATAACTGTGTTCTATTTTAATATTAAATATTAAAATAGATAAATAGAAAGGTCAAAATGACAGCAGTTGTAATCTTTAAAAGTACTAAAAAAATTAAAATCATTAGCAACTCTCAAAATGAATGCTGTTTTCATGCTGTACATTATAATTTTGAGATGCTTATATTCACTTGTTAAATAGATTTTAATTTGTAATGTTTTGGGGGTTTTTTTCAGATAAAATATATTCATTTTATTTCAAATTATATTGTTTTTTTAATTATAGAATTTTAATATTGTTTATTTATTTATTTTTTTGGTGACTTACCTATTATTTTAAAATGTGGAAAGCTTTCAGGATCATTTAAATGCTAATAATTGAAAATCTTTAGCAACTCTCAAAATGAATATATTTTTCATGGTGTACATTATAATTTTGAGATGCTGAAATTTGCTTATTAAATAGATTTTAATTTTTAATGTTTTTTATTCAGGCAAAATATATTAGTTTTATTTTAATATAATAATAGAATTTTAATATTGTTTTAAAATGTGGGGAAAGCTTTCAGGATTTGACAGGATTCATTCTGAGAATTTTATTATTTTTTTGGCTGTCCTGAATAAAGGATTCCTCTCACAGCATGTCCAACATGTGGTGATTTAATGTTGCTGTGTTTCTCAGAGGGAGACCCCAGCTGCTTCGGCCATAAATGTTAGCCGAGCAGGTGTTGTACACGGTGTGCGCCATTTGAAGATGATGGATTGTTTTGTGTACTTGAGATGTTTATTTATTATTTACTTAGCACAAAAAAGTAGCACCGACTTATGCTTTTCTCAGAGGGAAGCACAATTCCAAACAAATTTTACATAAAGAAGTGATATTTTGCTATGCTAATGCAGACTCTGTCTGCCATTAGCCTGACATGGTTCGTGTGAATGTATATTTAATAATGTAACCAGGGTTGCCTCTATTCAGAAGACAGCTTGTGATAAGAGACAACAGAGATGTCTCGTTGTGCATGAGTGAGATTGAGTCACAAGCGAGACTGAATGCACAATTCAATAGACATCACGCCACACATGCATCATCTACGGGGGTGATACTGTTGGTGGGAGGTAAACAGTGTTATCGCTAGCATTATCAAATGTGCTCTACTGTTGTATCAAGTTGTTTTCATGGAAGCAGATCTTTGATTCATGGTTCATTTCCTTCTCAGGTTCAGGTGAAGAAAAGCAAAGCCTTCAGACGATTTAAAAAGCTCCAAGAGTCCAGGCCTGAGTTCAATCAGCAGAAACTTGAGGATTTGCTAACGCTTCCTCGTCAGCGCATCCAGCAGTAAGTCCTCAAGTACACGTGTGACAGTATTTGAACTTTAAATTCAACAGTTAGTGGTTATCAGCAGATATTAGTGTTTTTTTTTTAATTTATCGGTTATTGGCCAGTATTGGATATTTAATTGTGCATGCTCATTTACACAACATTTATGTTTAGATCTATTTTGGTATCATCTAGTGCTTACTTAAATATAGTATTTATGTAAAACACTAATAATTTAATAACACTTTTAACAGTTTAATCTGAATCTCAAAAATAATACCCACTTTTCATACCATACATTATAATGCTGTGATGTCTAAATTAACTTTGCATTTAATGCATTTAAACTAATATTTTTGAGTTTTAAGTGTTTAAGTGTCATATATATATAATTTATACAAAGCAGTATGGAATTTTAAAATTTATTTATCGGTGTTATTTATTTATCAGTTATTTTTTTTATCGGTTGTTGTCGGGCAACATTTTATATTTTATATATATTATCATTTATTGACTGGTTTAGAATATCTAATTGTGCATGCTATTTTCTTTTATTTCAATCTTTGGTTAACCTTTGCCCATATCTAATGCTCACTTCAAGATTAAAATTTACTAAAAGTTATTATTTGTGTAAAAAAAAAAAAAACAGTGTTAAAATCGTTTTTTTCATGTTATGCATTACCGTCTTGTGATGCCTAAATTCACTTGTTGCATTTAAATATTTAAGAGTTTTATAAATTTAATCGGTTATCAGCTATAACGTGAAAATATTTACCAGCTTATTGTTATGGGGAATAATTATTATATTGGTGCATCCCTAGCTGAAAAGGAGAATCATTTCATAGCAGGTTTTTGTTTTGTAGACGTACACATGAGTGTTTGTGAAAAACTTTATTGCTTATATTTATTATATATTTCTACTTTATTTATCCATTTGGTGATGGTAGCGGTGCATAAATGACACACTTCACCTAAAGATGTTTTGATTTTGTGCTGTTTAATGGACTCCTCAAGCACTTATTGCAATTGACGTGCAAAGTTTTCTTCTAATCTCGATAAATGTCAGAGTACCTCAGCCATTGAATTTTCAAGTAAATGAGATGGATTGGTCAGCGGATGTTTTTTGTGTATTTAAAGTTTAAACCATCTGCTTTGGTGAGGAGATTATGGGATCGACAGCATCAACACGATGGCAGCATTGAAATGCAGTCAGTTCTTGATGGGAATGTAAAGCGTTTTGGTTATGCATCAGTATCTTCTGACACAGGCCAGTCTACTTCACAGTCTTCTGCTCAGCTGTCAAATCACTCTACAACTTCACATTTTGTTGATCACACTATGTGGATTTACTTTAAAGAAGGATTTTGGGAATCATTTGATGGCATGATAACAGAAAGCTGTCACCACCGGGTTACAGTTTTCATGCTTGAATTCTCCATCCGTATTTCTTTGCTTTGGAGGAGTCAGTGCACGGCGTGTACCGAGCCTCTCAATGACAGACGTAATTATTGTTTGATGTCGTGCTCACACCTGCCTTCAGACTGTCCAAGAACTGTCAAAATCCCTTTTGTTAAGCCGCCGATTTTGTTGGCTGTAATTTCATGCGGTCGTGGTCTCAGCCGTTAATTAGTGTAACAGGGTGCGAAATGAACTAGAACATGCTTAAGAGCCAGCGAAAATTACATGGCATTCCTTTATCAAGCTGCTCGAGTCCATCTTAATTAGGCTTTTATGTCACTCCTACTTATTAAATATAGTTTCCAACATGAAACACAAAGTCATTCTTGCTATGACGATAATTATGTCTTTATATTTATTCTTCATAAGAACATTCCTCAGCTAGCGCCCACCTGTCGTGGTTTTCATTCAATGGTTTCATCATATGCAAAATGACAATCCTGTTTGTTTACAGGCCCTCTTTATGTGTCTTTGTGCATCCGTTTTAGGGAATTTGATCATGATTTTACTTGATTTTACTCCTGTAGTGTCCTTTGACTGATATTTTATCAAGGAAAGCTTATGTTAATTCATGACTAAACATCACTTACTTTGTCAGTGTATCGCTGCTTGTTGAGAGAGCACGAAAAGTAAACCAAAAACGATTGAAATGTGAAGCATTATAATTATATTTCTCAAACTTGTGGTTAATGCAAATACCAAGCTAAATGCCAACATGCAGTATTTTAAAAATGAAACCACTTCCCCAGACTTTATGGACTTAAAGCAATAGTTCACCCAAAAATGAATTACTGTCATTAATTACTCACTCTCATGTTGTTCCAAAACCATAAGACCTTTGTTCATCTTCGTAACGCAAATTAAGATATTTTTGATGAAATCCGAGAGCTTTCTGACCCTCCATAGACAGCAACGCAGCTGACAAGTTTAAGGTAGTAAGGACAGCGTTAAAATAGTCTGTCTGTGGTTCAACCTTAATTTTAGTGTCATGGACACGCGTCAAAGACTGACACGAAAGAGTAGAAATTGTTGAATAAAGTTATTTTAGTTTTCTTGGTGCACAAAAAGTTTTCTCGTAGCTTCATAACATTACAGTTGAACCACTGATGTCACATGGATTATTTTAATGATGTCCTTACTACCTTTCTGGGCCTTGAATGTCTCAGTTGCGTTGCTGTCTATGCAGGGTCAGAAAGCTCTCGGATTTCATCAAAAATATCTCAATTTATATTCTGAAAATGAACTTGATCATTCTAACTTGATCAAAACTAACAGTAAAGATTTTTTTATTTCGTATAAGGTTGTTTTTTTTAGTTTTCTATTTGTCAAAGAATGCTGAAAAAATGCATCATCGTTTCCACAAAAACATTAAACAGCACAGCTGGTTTTAACATCGATAATAATAAGAAATGTGCACAAAATCAGCATATTAGAATGATTTCCAGATTAATGGCTGCTGAAAATTCAGCTTTGACCTCACAGGAATAAATAACATTTAAAAATATTTAAATAGGAAACAGTTGTTTTAAATTGTAATATTTCACAATATTGCTGTTTTTATTGAATTTTTTATCAGATAAATGCAGCCTTGATAACCATAAGTGACTTCTTTCAAAGCATTTTTAATGACCCCTAACATTTAAACAGTAGTGTACAGTATGTTTACACTTTTTTTAAAATTTTTTGGACAGATAGTTGTTTTCTTTCGAAAGCACATGAAACCGGCAAAGTAGTGCAGTGGATGATTGACAAGAAATGAGTCGTTCCTCTAGAATGCATTATTATTTTTATGCAGTGTGGTCACATTCACTCTGCTTTTTAAATGTGATGTGTGTGATTTGACCACATAACATTTTGTACTCCATTTATACCTGTTTTGAGCACTGACCACTTGTTATAAGATCACCTAACACCGGATTCACAAGATACCTTTCGAATAACTACAAGGTATTTTCTCGCTGTTTTTGTCCTGCAGCAAACCACAGGACTTTGTGTCGCACCCTGAATTTTCTCCACCCAGTTATCACAGAGATATCCTCTAATTTCCCTCGAAACTGCCGAGCGCTGACATCTCAATCAGCATGTTCAAAGACGCCCTTGATCTGATCTCATCCTCTCAGGCCCTGATCACTGTGTTTCCTATTGTCCCCCCATCGATTCTGCCTCTCCGCTCTCGGAAAGCGAGGACGCACGGGGGGCGCGTAATTGTATGATGATCTTAAGTGGCACGGCAGAAGAGCTCCATTCTCGGAGAGTGCAGATAATCAGGAGTACCGCCTCTAACGGGGACTCGGGAGGAAATTGTTGTCACTTATTGGGCTGGAGGATGATGGATGGCGAGGCTGGCTGTGTGTGGATCATGATGGCTACTTAAGACGTGGAGCAGGACTGTTGGGAGGGAGGATAAAATCATTCCTATTATTAAACGCCATTTACTGCAGCTGCCGAGAAGAGATTCACGTTGTGTCCCTCTCCTCTCAACTCTTCTACTCCCTGTGGTCTTCCTGACTACAGATGGACATTTTGGTCAATTTGTCGAGCGTCAGACAGAGAAATGAAGTCAATAAGCAGATAATTATTTCTGTGTTATGGGCATTATTAAAATTCTATAAATTTTGTCTCAATGAATGTGAAATAAAACATTAAAACTAGTTATTTTAAATGGTAAAAGTGAATTGAAAGTGAAAGTGACCATATAAAATAGCTTCTATCTATCTATCTATCTATCTATCTATCTATCTGTCTGTCGTTCTGTCAGTCTGTTATGTCTAACCATCATTCTTTCTATTCATCATTGTCATTCTATCTATAGTTCTATCCATGGTTCTGTCTAGCATTCTATCATTCTATCTTTAATTCTCTCTGTCTTTCATTCTGTGTATCATCCTGTTTATCAGTTCATCATTCTGTTTATCCTTCTATCCGTCTGTTTTGAACTATCGGCCTACCTATCATTTTATATAGTATGTCTATCCACCGTTCTATCATTCTTTCTATTTATAGTTATATCCTTCATTCTGTCTATAGTTCTTTCATTCTATCTTTCATTCTGTCCGTCTTTTTTGTGTATCATTCTATCTGTCTATCGTTCTATCATTATATAATTCTCTCTATCTATCGTACTGTCTGTCTATTGTTCTGTTTATCATTTTATCTGTCTATCCATCATTCTGTCTTTTTTCTGTCTCTGTCCATTGTTCTATCACTCTATCTGTCTGTCCTTCATTCTAGTGATGTCTAGTATTCTGTAATTCTGTCTTTCCTTCTACCTGTTTTTTTGCTCTGTATCGTTCTGTCTATCCATTGTTCTGTTGATCTTTATATCTTTTCTCTGTTCTGTTCTGTCTATTTATCATTCTATCTGTCTTGCATCATTCTTCTATATATTGTTCTGTCTATCATTCTGTCTGTCTTATCATTCTGTTGGTCATTCTATCTGTCTGTCTATCGTTCTGTTGGTCTATAGTTGTATCTTTCATTCTATATGCCTGTCTCATTCTGTCTGTCTGTCCATCATTCTATCTGTCATTCCATCTTTCTATCTATCGTTCTATCTGTTGTTCTATTTGTAATAGACAGATAACAGACAGGCAATTCTTTTTTTTTTTACACTAAAGTTGTTGTTTTTTTAAACTATATTCAAAACTTTATTTGACACACTTTGATTTTCTAAGAAAAAAATGACTGGATTGCAATTCTGCTTCCTGTTTGATTCCTCAATTCATATTCAGTCTAAATACAGAAAATAAATTGGAATTGAAAAAGTATTTAAAATTCTCAGATGTATCGTACTGTAAAGTAGCATTGTAAATTACTCTGTAACAGCATTTCAAAAGTAAAGCCTAGTTTGTATTTGGCTTATAAGAAATGTTCCTGTCCCTATACCTGACCATGAATTTGATTGTGTCTAGCATTAGTTCTAGGCGGTTTAAACCTTATAGTATTAAAACGGCATGTTTTTTAACACACTTGTACAGCTCTATAATGGATTTGTACGTCCTCAACATCGACATAGAGAAGTGCCATATAAGAGGTTAATCCTTCACTTTGTGGTGGAACTCGTCGCTCGGAGCGGGTCAGAAGGTCATGGCCGCGTCTCTTTTACATGCAGAGAGCCTCAAAAAGCGGAGGAGGACTCGTGTTAATGGAGCCGAGCCATTATGTAGCCGATAGTGTCAGGGCTGTTATATGGGCCTGTGCTTACACAGCAGATGGGTTCAATTCAATCGGTGCTTCAAACACAACATAATGAGGAGTTCAGGAGGTTTTCTCGCCGTTTGTGTTTGTTTGCAAAGGTGTTGATTGAACTCATTTAAAAGCAGCTTTGTAGCGCTGGCCTCCTAATCGTGGTTTCTGTGCTATTGAGACGTCGCTTTTACATGGAAGTTGAGAGGTCACATCCTCCATATCTATGGTTTAGTCTTAAGACAAGACCTCGGGTAAACTCACCTCCTCGTTTCTTTTGATCTGTTCAAATGGGTAATGCTAAAGCTCACTTGTTTCGATTCAGCCAGAGACTTGAAGGACTAGGACGAACACTACAGGATTCTTCAGTATTGTAAAAGCGCTTTTTATTTAATATATTTACTCTTAGAGCTGGTATTGATCCCCTAAATATAACATTACCCTCATCTCGTCGTCCTTGATATGTTGACCTCAGGTAGTGATTGCCTACTACAATGCTCGGCTCCCAAGCAGAGAAGACTTATTGAAATTCTTGGAAGCTATCAGACAATCTACTTTATGTCTTGGCTTTTTTTAATTAGGTTCAGGCACTTGGGAACAGTCAAAGTGTGCTGAAAAACTTGTAAAACTCTTCTCTAAGTGCTTGTCATACTCTGCTTTGGTGGTATATACATCTAAGCTTGTTATTTTGTTAATTTGTGTGCATAGCATGTTTTCTGAGCACATATCAGTTCAGAGGGAAATTTATAGCAGTTTTAATGTACTGTAAATTATTACATTTGCTTTGGATCCAATCAAGATGACTTGTTTGTGGGTTACTATTTCAAGAATGCTGTAACTATTAGTATTATGACTTATAGAGGACTTTTAAAGAGATCGTTCATGCAGAAATGAAAATCACATCATATTTGGTCATCCTCATGTTGTTTCCCTACCTGTAAGAAGTAGTTTTTTCATGTACACTGGAGAAAAAAAAAATGGTGTAAACAGTTTTCACCCAGAAATTGCAAGTAAATTTTACAATTACAATAAAAATGGCAAGTAACACACTAAATTTAGCGTGAAATTTTGAAGTAATTTTTTGTTTTGCTTTTGTGTGCGATCTACAAACAGTGCAAATTCTTTGTTGTTGTTTTGCTTATGATAATAGCTTATGATAATAGTTTTATTTTATTTTTATTATTTTTTTTTTATAATAAACGGTAAATAACACAATGCATTAAGTGGGAAATTTCGAAGTAGAAAAACTGAAATAATATTTTCTTTCTGTAAGCCGCAGTGTTTTGTGTCCATGTTTGCACACTTACTAAAAATAGAGCAAAGGTTTTTTTTCTGAAGTTTTGCTGATAATACCAGGTAGTGTTGTCAAAAGACCCGGTACTTCGGTACCAAGTCGGTACTAAAGAAATGAAAACGTCACGGTACCAGGTTTTTTCAAGTACCGGTGGTACCGAGTACCCGGTCAACCCGGTTCTTGACGCGTACAGCCCTATGATTTGCTCGATGCAGAAAACGCGGACAGAATCTCGGAATCCAGTTATAAAAACTGAATTTACAGTTTAACACGGAATGTCACGGAATTTGTCAAAGTTTGGATGAATTAATCAAAAGTAGGTCATTACACAAATCAAATCGCGACATGGACTAGTATCTGTAAATATTAAGCCGCAAAAGTCGATTCAAATATGAATCCTGCACGCTCTGCGAGTCTCTGTGAATGAATGAATGAATGGCAGAGACGCGGTTTTTGTTTACTACATACACTGAAGCGCGCGTGACGCTCGCGGTGATTTCATCATCTGCCGTCTCAATGAGGACATAAATACATAAACTACATCTCCAGAACTGCTCTGCGAGTCACTTCACGAGCATTTTACCGTTTCATTTGAGTAAAACCAGCCTCATATCATATAGCTACACACACACACACACACACACACACACACACACACACATTTAAAGGTATTCACGGTCGGCAACTCGTCAAAATAAAAGTTTATCTTAAAGACACTATGCCAGAAATATATTACTATTATTTAGTAGAATGTATGTGATACTATTACTACTGTTGAAAAAATTAATAAACCTTTATTTTTAAAGAAATAATCACACAATATTTCTTCCATATTTAAATTTTAACAGTGAATCCCCTTTATTTACCAAAAAAATAAAATGTGTTTAAATTTCATTAATTAAAAGACAAATTAAATTTGGGTGAAACTTGTTTACTGTTTTTCATACTTTATTGCTTGCGGAAAAACTTGAAACACAATTTTAAATAAATATAAAGAATGTCATTGATTTTTGTACATTTTAGTTTTGTTTGACTTTATTAATAAAAATAGTATGTTTTTTAATTAGCATGTTTTTGTGTTTTGCTTTGGTACCGAAATTGGTACCGAGAACCGTGGATTTTCACTGGTATCGGTACCGAATACTGAAATTTTGGTACCGTGACAACACTAATACCAGGTTTTATTTTATTTTATTTTATTTTATTTTATTCCGAGTAACGCATTGAATTAAGCATGAAATTTCTAAATAGAAAAACAGAAATAGTATTTTCATGTAAAACATACTCCAATAATCAACAGCATATGTGATGAAAGTCAGTGGGCTTCAGTGTTGTTTTTTGACCCCATTAACTTTCATGATATAGACAAAAACAGCTCTTCAAAAAAATTCCTCAACAACATGATGACAGAATTTTCATTTTTGCATGAAACCCAATGCAGTCAAAAACCAAAGTCATGTGACTTTCATCCCACCTCAGGAAAAGCCACATTCTTCATCCAATCCCAATGTACTGTGAACACAAAATGCATTTTGTTATCATTTGTGTTATTTAATTGCAGAAGTTGGCGACGTCTTGGGGGCTTCAAAGCCTATGTGCTCATACATCTGCAGCCATTAAAGAGCAGTAATTATGCAACAGCCAACGCCTTGTTCAATAACCCATGCAGGAGCCTGACAGTGGCTGTTGTCTCTTAATTAGGAATTTGAGTCCTTAATGCACGTATTTAAAGACAAATAATTAGACAGATATTTCCTCCCTCTCCTCTCTTTGCTGACATGTGCGCGTAACTACTGGCTGACCCCACGTATCTGGTGCGGTGGGGGGGCCGGAGGAATAGAATGAAAACGTGAAGCTTGTTTCATCTGCATATTACAAAGGAATTAGCGCGGCAAGGCGTCCGCGTCGGTAACTAGGCCAGCGACGCTTTCTAGCGCTCCTCTTCATTAGAATATCTGAACTGTTATAAATACGGTTCCGATTACGTTATTGTCTCGTTATCTTCTCTTTGCTTTGCACGCTAATGAGTGGGACAGGGCAGCTAAACGAGCGAGTTCCGTTTACATTATTTGGAATGTGCTTTAATAATGCTCATTAGGCCGTTCCCTTTTTTGTTACTCTGCCGCTTTAATTAGATTTCTTGCCCCCCTACGCCTCTAATAAGGGCATTCGTGGCTGATAATGCCTGTAATGTATTTGTTACTACAAGATGAGACAAGAAGAAAGAGAAGTGAGATTATTTCTCTTTTTAAGTGCCTTTTAATAGAAGGAGGCTTAATTGGGGCTTGTTTGGTTTCCTCTCTTCTTTCATTTCTAATGAGTAATACGCTACTGCTCTAGTTTTCCCGTGTTCAGAAAGCCTGTTTAGTTAGATTTCGTTTAGGCTGTTTGTAGGCCATAGAGGTGTTTTATTTTTTTTCCTGAAGATCTGCAGATAATCAGATCAAGAATTTATTTTATCTTTATATTTATCTAATTTCATTTAATTTAATTTTTCTTTTTTTGCCAAGACATTGTTATTATCATTATTTTCTAGATGCCTACATTTTTAAAACCCCAAACCCAAGTATTAAACTTTTTATTATTGCTGGAAAAGCAATACAACTGCCAGTGAGAATTGCACATATAAAAATTGTATTTCTTTTTAAACATATGTGACCCTGGACCACAAAACCAGTCATACGTAGCACGGGTATATTTGTAGCAATAGCCAACCATTCATTGTATGGGTCAGAATTATCAATTTTTCTTTAATGCCAAAAATCATTAGGATATTACGTAAAGATCATGTTCCATGAAGATATTTTGTAAATTTTCTACCGTAAATATATCAAAAAAAAATTTATTAGTAATATGCATTGCTAAGAATTTCATTTGGACAACTTTAAAGGATATTTTCTCAATATTTAGATTTTTTTTTTTTTTACTGCACCCTCAGATTTCAGATTTTCAAATAGTTGTATCTCAGCCAAATGTTGTCCTATCCTAACAAACCATACATCAGTGGAAAGCTTATTTATGCATATAGATTACGTATAAATCTCAATTTTAAAAAAATTGACCCTTATGACTGGATTTGTAGTCCAGGGTCACATATAGGAAAGTCTAGAGATGATGTATGATGTAGTATGGATTCATATCTGGTGTTATGCGCTCATATGCACAGCCCTCTCTGCCAAAGTTCAACTTGTAATGTCCTCATACATGAAACGGTCTCATGTATGTATTTCCTCCCAGGTGACTGCTTGGAGCGTTTCACTGCCCTGGCACTCATATGTCCGCTTTAACCGATGCGTTCGGGTCCTGGCCTGATAGAAGGAGCAGGGAGAACGAAGAGCGAGACACTCACAGACAGAAATCAATGGCAGTTGTCAATGAAGTCCAAGGTCATCGTGCCCCCCTGAACCAATAGATTAAGGGAGCACCCATTTGGCAGACGTACCTTTAGGTGATGACAGAGCATTTGACATCTCCTCAGCAGTGATGGACTGCGCATTATCTCTTTTCCATGGCTTTTCAGGGTTTCATGTTACTTTCAGCCAGGTAATAGTGGCGGATTATCAGCCGATATTAGCTGCGTTTGTAACGTTTATTTAAAGGCATATTTCACCCCCAAATAAAAATTCAGTCATCATTTACTCACCCTTATGTTGTTTTAAACCTGTACGACTGTCTTTCTTCAGTGGAACATAGAAAAAAAATACTAAGACATTTCTAAAATAATCTTCCTCTTTGTTCAATGGTAACCAAAACAGTTTGGTTACCAACATTCTTTAAAATATATTCTAAGTTCCACAAAAGAAAAAAAAAGTCATGCAGGTTTGGAATTTTCAAAATGTGAAAATTTGAAAATATTAATATCGTCAATTTGTCAGTTAACAGCCATTTTTCTCTCTCTCGCTCTCTCTCTCTCTATTTTATATATATATATATATATATATATATATATATTCTTAATTATTATTGTTATTACTATTATTATTATTTTCAGCTTATCGATATCAAAATTTTAATATTGGTACATCCCTGCTAAGTATTGGATAATGTACAGTCAGTCAGCAGCTCTTTTTTCATTTTTAAATTTTATTTATATTTCAACAAACTATATACAAACTCAAACAAATAATTTTTTTATCAGACATGAGTTTATCAGACTTTCCTTGCAATGGATTTTGTTAAATATTAGATCTTTAAAACTTTAATATATTTCATAAGAACAGGGATCTAAAATGTAATCAGATGTGGACATTTAAGGCTTGCATACGGCAAAATTATCATAAATAATGATTGAATAAATGAGCATGCACATGCTAGGATTTTTCAGCTTCAGCTTTTAATATGAGAAGCTTTGCAGGATATCCCACAAGCCCTGCTGTGAATAAATACACATCCTGTACTCGAACTGACTGTTTTGCCTGAAACTGTTTATCAAATCACCTCTAAACTCCTGAGAGGGAGGGAGGGCCGAAAAGGAGGAGTCAGACGTTTCCTCCTCTCTCTCTCTCTCTCTCTCTCTTTGGCCTTGTAGTCTCAACCCTCTTAAAATCTCTCGTCAGAAGTGGAGTTTAAAGGATGTGCTCCTCTACCCCCCTCTGTGGTTGTCACGGGTGATGGGTGACATGGGCGTCTTGGCGGCTGCCACCACTGTTTACATAATTTCGACATGGCCGCAGGGAAAAAGAGACTACGGCTGCAACGATCTTCACTTCACACTCCTCCAATTAGAAAGGCCCCTGCTCCGCCGCTTAGCACGGCTCTCAGGGAACGGGAATATTCGAGCTTAACTTTTCAGCCCGCGGGGGAGTCACCAAAGAAAGATGCCATGGTGGAGTTGAGAGGACGTTTAAGACAGACTAAAGATGCCCCAGTTTATCTGACATCATCTGAAATGGTGGATGTGATGTGGAATTTGGTGGCAGAAATGCTGAGAATGTTTTGTGAGCACTGAAATGTATTTTTGAAGTCAAAATCAGTCTTATTGTGAAGAATTTTTGGTTGAAGTAGTACTGTATTAATTACTTACCTTTTTCAGTGACATCACCTAGACCACATGGGCCATTGGATAATGTTAACCAGTACACCCATTTTTCATGATAAAATCAATTCCCTGTGGAGGGAAGAAATAGTCTTGCCATTATTATTATTATTATTATTATTATTATTATTGTTGTTGTTAAATACAGAGATGCATGATATACACAAGTTATTTACTTTTTTAATTGTATCATCCATACAGTAGACATGTAATGGCCAATATTGGATTTTTAATTTCTCCTATTTTGTTTTTTACATTGCCTTTGAATTATTTAGCGGTCACTTAAATGTCTAGTGTTTTATTTGTATTTTTACTTATTTATTTTGACATTATATCATTCACTTAAAGTGATTTTTTTAAAAAAAAGCTAATAGTTTAATAACACTGTTAAATGTAATTTATAGCAAGTATCGAAATTAATTCAAAATTGATTTAATTTTTTGTATTGTACATTTTAACAGTGATGATTAAATATAATAAAATAATTGATTATAAATAATAGTCACGTTTTATTTTTTTCATTTTTATTTATTTTAACAATATATTATAGAATATAATTAACATCAGTGCATGGCATGAAAATAATCATTGGCTTATCTGTATTAGCCAGAATTTTATATTTCCATTTAATTTTAATATCTCATTATAGAAGTGAAATTGTAGTTAGCACTCTCTCTTTATTTTTTCTCATATCCATTTCCTTTTTTGGCTGCATTTTTATTTTGAATAAAATTGATCAAGCTTCTAGCATTAAATAAATGGCTCTCATTACGCTTAATGAATGCATATGATATTTAGTTTCATGGTTTTTGCCGTAATGCATATTTGATTGCAACATTAATTGCCTGCATACACCTGTGTAATGCTAATGCGCTCCCTCCAAAACTTTTCAAGTTCCACTGCAGTCAAACTACAGAAAACTGTAGAGAATCGTATTCCCAATTGTGACGATACCACAGAGTCGAACTTTTTCTGAGAGCCTTCTCATTTGAAAGAGGCCTTTGATGTCTCTAGTCGCTGGAGTTCTGCTTAAGTGAACTGTAATCTCTGGCATTAAGACTCGCTCTATCTTTATCTCCATCCCTGAAACATGAAATGAATTACCACCAAATTTACTCCTCTCTCAATTTGGCCCTCACCTTGCAATAGGGGTCATTTCCTTAATTGGGCCCTTGATTTGCCCAGCCATTTATAACCTTTTTGTGTCATCAGGGGAGAGTAGCACAAAAATCAATATTTAATTTTTTTTTCTGAGTAGAGGTGAATGTAAAATTTGACCCCTTGCACTTGTTTGTGTGACCCGGACAGAAGAAAGTACATTCTCATTTTTCTGCCTCTATTTTTACATCCTCCTTCAAATCCTTTCCTCATCCTCATTGTGCTGCTAAAATAGCACAAAATCTGTTCTGAAGAAAGCAGAAATGCGGCACATTTTGTAGGCTGAATGGCTCTTTATTCCTTCTTTAAAAGAAAAAGCTTTTTTTCTCTTAAACGCGTCTTAATGCGAGTGAAGTCGTCTTACGTTGACAGCGCTTGTCCGACCTGCTTACCCTGACATGCCGAGATCGGTTTTCTCTTGCGCTTTAAGGGTGTATTTATAGAAACGTTGCATTAAACCTGTGCCGTGTTTTGTTTATTTGTTGCTTTTTTAGGTACAAGCATTTCTTGAGGGACTTGACAGAGAACACCGGTCCAGACAACCCGGAGTTTCAGCAGCTTTCAAGTAAGAGGCACCGCCGTCTCGCAATTCGACAAACACTCTCTTATCCTGTTAGCGCTCTGTGACAAAAATGTTGATGGGTTTAGCCTGTCTAGATTTTTTTTTTATTATCTGTTTATTGTCAGGATCTGTATCAAGCTGCGGAATCACATTCACCCAAAGTCACACTTGTTATGCTTGTCAAATTTGCTTTCCACTCTAGTTTGTCATTTACAGAGCAACCTAAAAAGAGATCACTCAACGTGTTTGTGATGATGAGGTGCTTTGTGGAGATAAGCATTGCGGAGGATACCATGGCCTGTTGAAGAAGGTGCAAATGCTGAAATCGTTTCATACGGTGCCAAAACAAACCTGCGTCTTAAAGGGAAAAAAAGTTTTTAAGCTGGCAGCCGAAAAGACAGCCTCCCTTGTCTTTGTTAGGGTGACAAAGAACAACTCTGGGCCCCTGTTGTAGCGCTCACGCGTTGTTATTGTCACCGGGTGGCTTTGCTCGCCGAGGATGAAAGTACGGCAAAGCTTAACGTGAGTCTAAATTCTCGATGTGGATTTTGACATAATTAATAGGGACCAGATCAGAGGATATCAACCATGCAAAATATAAATAAATAAAATCTCCGGCATCAACAGAAGCCCCGATAATGACTCATTTCTATCGTCAAATAAACAGCAAATCCGACTTAAGAGCCAGTGTACACAAGGAATTATTTATGTGTATCAATTAAAATCTCATTGGTTGCTTGCTGCTTTTGCTTACAAATTAAAACAGCCCCTGATTCTAAGATGAAGGTACGTATCCAGATTTGCCCCTCCATTGCCTTTTCCTCTTCTCATTAGAGCTGCTTTTTAAGCTCACTAGCTTTTTTTTTTTTTGGAGCGGAAGAGAGAGAAATATAAAAAGTTTCCTCAATCGGCCTAGGCATATTGTAAAGGGAATTATTTAAAAACAACCCCAGACAAATTATATTGTATCTGATTAAGCAAACTGGCAGTGAAACTCACAAGAGGCTTTGTTGTTGTTTTCCAGTTTTCTTTTTGTGTTGACCCCCCCCCCCCCCTTTATTGCTCTTTTTATTTTTCTCATAACATATGCTCACGTATGCAGCGAAACACCACTGTTTTAATTATCATAATTGCAGAGTTTGTCAATCGCGTACGTTTTGGAGCGCTAATTTCTGCGTTTCCCTACAGCCAAGTATCTCCTCAACTCGTTTGCGAAGACTGTCAAAGGTTAATTAAAAAAAGTTAACACTCGAGAACTCCTCGGACTGAGTTCTGTTTAAACATACTGAATGTCTAAAATAAAAAGACAGAGAGAAAGTGTTCGTAGAATGTGGAATGAGATGGTATTAATAATGCATCAGCCGTAGCTCTGTTGAAACACAATTATAGAGAGGGTTTTCTTAAAAGGGAAGGACTGAGAGACGTACAGAGAGAGGCCCAGTCATCTCTAAACAGTCACTTTGTTTGGTTTTGCTTGTAATTGTTCTAAAGATAAGCGACTCAATTAGGCTGTGATTATTTTACTATGAGGCAAACGCCCCGAGCGTTGTGTTCATTGTCTGAATTGTTAGAGTCAATAAGACCAAAGCTGGGTTTAAAATTAGTATCCATCTGCTTGTTTGTGTTTCTTTTTTCTTCTTAATGAGTTGATGATGTCTACATTAGTTAATGAATTCCAGGCACAGTAATTGGCGAAATGTTTTCTCTAAAATTTAGTTGCAAACTAAAAAAGTACGATCTGAAACTCTGAAAACGAGTTCACTCTACATTATTTAGATCACGTTTTGATGCTTTTATGTTGCACAGCTTGCTTCCAATAAACCAATGAACCACAGAAATCTGTTTTGTACAAAAACTGTTTATCAGAAAGACAGAAATACAAAAGTTTCAGATGAAGTATGTAGGCCTTGTGCTTTTGATGGCTAGCACAACATCCTATGGCAAGGTCTTCAGCCAATCAGTGGTGTTTGGATGTGTTAATGCACCCTAATCTTTCTCCAGGGGGGGTTGATGGTGAAATCAAACATTGTGTGGAGGCCAAAAACAAACTGTTATTATCATATGCAATAATGCAGTCTGCATAATGCATGAACGCCTATGGGTGTGCACTTATTAGTGTGTCACGCTGTTGTATTACTCGTTTGACGCTCGTAATAAGTTCAAAATTGCATAAATAGGTCACACTCGTGTTCATATTACTGTACTGAACTATGTGTACTTTTTTGTGGAACCATCAAATTATACAGTTATGGTAATGATTTAACACTCTACAAAGAAGTGCATATATTGTTATTATTTACAATAAATCATAGATTTGCATTAGATTAATGCCATTAGTACACACCAAAAATTATGCATTTCAACATGTTCATTACTCAGTGTATCTGTGAACAAACACTTGAAGTAATGCCAAACACACAAGACTGAAGCTTGTCACTTTTTGATGTCAGAAAATGGTTTGAAATCTGGTTTCAGGTGTCCCAACTAACCCGAGAGCTGCAATAAGTGCATTGCGAAGTGGAAGTTTTTATTTTTTCGAATAGCGCTTCCTCCAAGCACATAACAGCGATCCCATAATTGATGCATATAATCTGCAATTAATCAAGTGAAGTGTTAACCAACATGACAGAAAACTTATAAACTGTGTCTTTAAATGTACGCAGTGTGACATGCTTCGGTCTTTCAGTGTGTGCTTGGCATAAGGACTTTTAGTGTTGTGTTTAGTTTGTTGTGCTCGCAGAGTGTGGTTGTGTGTCCAATTCAGTCCCTTCCGCTGTTTCATGCCATGTGCCCTTTCGGTGCAGAGGCAGTGAAAGCCGTCTCAGAGGTCGCCCAGCGGATCCAGGACAACGCTCGCAGCCATGAGAACCACCTGCAGCTGTGCAGAGTCCAGAAACAGCTGAAGGGCCGAAAGACCAGAATCCTGACTCCAGGTTAGAGACTGTGATCTTCCATTCTTTTTATCTCCCAGAGCTCTGTGGAGAGCCAGAGAGTTAAGCGGATGAAGGAGGTCAGGTGGAAGAGTGTGGAAAAGTAGTCTTGTTTAAAAGAGACCCAGCTGTTTGCCCATAATCAATAGAGGTGATAGCGGGCGGTTTTGTTTTCGCTGGCGCAATCGCAGTCTCAGACGAGAGAATTAACTGAATTTATCGACAAGTTCTCACCGCTAATTGGTAATGGAAGGGAAGTGTGCCTTAAGTCAGTTCTTTCCATCTTTCTTCTCTTGTGCTACTTGTGGAGTGGAGGTCCTTTCTTCCTTCTTATTTATCCCAAGGGAGAATGCCCACGTGTGAAACAAAAGAGAAGGAGATGGAGAAGGAAGAGGGAGAGAGAGAAAAAGACAGAGAGGGCCTTGTCGTGAATGCCTTGGCCTGCCAATCTCCCCCAGGACCAATTAGCGCCTCTCCTCATCTTGTGGGCCGGCAGATAAAAAGGAAGCTGGGAGAAAGGGAGCGAGAGAGAGTATGTGTGTGCACAAAGGTGGTTGGGAGGCTGGCGATGAATACCCAACGAGCACTGGGCTCATTTCACACAGCGCCGGATGTAGGAAGAGTGTAAAAAAAACCCTCTCATCCTGTTTTTCCAGGACTCTAGAATTCTACCGAGGTCCTTTCTCTTGTCCAATAAGGCTTCTTTTCTTCCTCTTGCACTTTTTCTGATTTCAGAAGGCCGAACCGAACCAGGCCATCCCGGCTTATCTCACCCAACCCCTCCGTTTCCTCAGATGTGCCCTAACGAAAGTGATGCTTGACAGATGAGAGGCTTCGGAGCCCCTGAACAATATTAAGTGGCCGGCTTGGAGATAAGGGCAGTGTAATTCTCAGACGCAAAGCTTGAATCAATGGGACATTGATACGGCAGACAGACTGTCTGTTTCCTTGGAGTCCTCGGCAGGACGTTGCCGCCACCACAGCTTTCCAAGGGCCAAGCCGAAGCTCTCCGGCCTACAGAGTGTAATAGAAAGATGAGACCGTTCCATACCCCTTGGATGACGCTACATATCCCCCCTTTGGTCAGTTAAGTGCAGATGTTTTATGCCAGAAACAAATCACCACTCAGTAAAATCATCAGCTTATACGCTGAAAGTGTGCTACTCAAGGGGGCAATAAAGTTACATTCAAATATCTGTGCCATTAATCCAGATGTGTTATTGTTCAGGTAACTTGTATTGCTCTGCCATAACAGTTATTGGCATAAAAGAGACAACTGATTTACCAATTACCATAATTACAGGATTCTGACTTGGATAAAGGATTCAGATGTCAACATAGAACTTGAAATCACAACTTGTAGACTTGGAATGTTCAGACTTTACATTCCGTAATTACGGTAATTCCGACATGACGTGAATGCACCGCGAATATAGAAGACCGATTACTCCTACTTGCGGCAATGAATCCAGCATTGTGTAATTGTAAAGCTTGCATCGCCTGCATAGTAGAATATGTTTCAGCCTTAAAGTCACAATTGTTCGTACAATCGAGTAACCTGAATCAGAACAAAACTTTAAAAAGAGGGCTTCTGGGTTTTGAATACTGTAGATGAACACCTGAATCCCCTTTTAACTGACATGAAAGGATAACCTATCCAACAAAGCCTTCTCAAAATTAACAATGATCTGACTTGCCATTCCATCACTTTCAAATGGAGAAATGCTTTTATGTGTCTCTGAGTCTTTGGCTTGGTCACATCAGGAGGACCCCAGCCGCTTTGTAGTGCAACCTTTAGCACCCTGCAAACCACTAGGTCCTTTGTAGCTGGGCAGAGGTGCTCTTTGACAGGGAAAGTTGAAAGTGTTCAACATGAAGAGGGGGATCTCCAAGTTCCTGCTCTTTGAACTGAGCCGATGAAGCCTTCCTTGGATGTCAGTCCAAACCAGGGACGGGTATTTGAGGCATACAGATTCACATTAAACAGAAGCGGGGTTTTTTTACCGTTATACCTGTGGACAACTTGATGTTTTTGGCACTGGGTGTCTTGTTATTGAGTTTGTACACTTGTTAGCATTGTGGATGTGCAGTCGAAATCATCAGGCATGACTATCCTGTGTGATCCAGATAGAACTTGACCATGTAAATGCATGTTACCAATTTAAAGAAGCCAAAGAAACCATTAAATCCAATCTGCACTTGTCGCCCTGGAGTATCACAGAATGTGTCTTCGTTGTTGCCTCATATTAAACCTGTGGCATTTTTAAAAAGCGGTTTGACCCCTACTTGACCCCTCTGCTAATCATAGAGTGCTTGTCTGTCGCTCAGAGCATCCATTTTGAGCTCCGTGCTCTTGCTATCGCCAGAGCCGCAATCACAAGGTTCACTGGGGCAATTAAGGAATCAGTAGCAGGAATGAAATTTCATCTTATCTGTCCAAATGTCAGCATCTAATTTAGTTTCCATCATGCAACTGCCAATCACTGAGAAGGGAGATTGGTTGTCTCTTTTCCGTCTCAAGTCATGTAAACCTGCTGCTTTATTCTCCGCTTGAAATTGACTTTTTAGGTAGACAATCGGTAAGTCCTTCATCCATTTCCCTGTTATCTCTTCTCGTCGTAGGGAGGTGGTACATTCGGGAAGGCTGGCTAAAGACAGTGCCCCCTAAAGGCACGGAGGCAAAACACAAGATGTTTTACCTGTTCTCTGACATCCTGCTCCAAGCCAAACCATGCAGTCCCATACATCCTACCAATGGGGATAAGTTTGCCTGCCAGCGAATCTACCCATTAAAGGAGTGCACAGTGGATAAAGTCTTCGGCCACACCAAGAGCCAGGGAGGCCTTATTAGTGTAAGTTAAAACAGCTGTGTTTACAATTCAGATGGATTTACTCTTGTTCATAATTCAGTTCACATATTTTGGTATGATTCATTTTTTATTTTCATGGATATTCATAAATTTGAAGTGTGCTGTTCCTGAACCATTAACGCGAGTCAATGGCATGCTGATGTTCACACTTTTCTTAGAAATCAGCTTACTATTGACATGCTTATGATTGTCTTTGCATTTTGAGGGATAATTGGCAAAAAAGTGTTTTATTAAAAATACTAACATTTCATCAACATTAAAAGTGTCCACGTCAAAGGTAGACTGGGGATTTGGGTGAACTTAAAATGATTGAATGCACAGTACATTGGATATTATTGTAGTAACTGCAATTGATTTTTAGATTCTGTAATCGATGCGTTCAATTTTCATTGGTGGATCAATGCATTCTTACAACTCCAAGTATTTTTTTGGCAATCTGTGGAGTATAGCACACTTTTATCCATTAAAATTCCTCATAGGCTCTCTTCAAATCCATCAAATATATTTGAACCGTATGTCCCTCCCCACACGTATTGTTCTCAGAATGACTTGATCTGCAAGTTAGCAAAAATGATCAATTTATCATTCTCCTTCTTGCGCTAATTACTCGAGTTCCTCATAAGGCTTCAAGTTTTAATGTCTCCACATGGCTTGATCTCTTTCCAGGTCTCTGTGCTGCCGCTGTGTGACAAATTATGTCTAAATGATCTCCGCACTCTCATGAAACATTCAGACGAATGTATCATACACAGCAAATTATTTATGATACATACTCATTAACTACATAAATACAACCTAAAGATGTAGGAGGATATAATACTTTGGGAATTTCGTAAGATTTAAGGGCGCTAGTGGTCTCGGAATTACTACGACCTGTCTTGTCGCAGGTATGCTTTTTTTTTGGCACATGGAATAGACCTAAAAAGGCCACCTGCTCTAAAGAAGTGTGGGAAGGCGCTCACATCACTCCATCAGATTAGATCACAGATCCATCTCTTCCGCTCGGCCGCTGAATGCATCTTCCCGAAACCCTGTC
Source organism: Tor tambroides (assembly GCA_021397915.2). Classification (NCBI taxonomy): domain Eukaryota; kingdom Metazoa; phylum Chordata; class Actinopteri; order Cypriniformes; family Cyprinidae; genus Tor; species Tor tambroides. Next base: position 64,399 of record JAFVLL020031966.1, read on the forward strand.
AGTGCTCCGCACTCCTCTCCTCTCCCCCGCCTGGGCCGTGGCCGAGGCTGCATATTATCTAATGGCTAGAAATGGCATTTCATTAGCCTGTTATCCCACAGAGGCCTCAAATGCATACTCAATAGCATTAGGTGTAATTTCTCATAAGGACACATTATTGATCCCGGTTCCACCCGCCTCCCACCTGGACCGAAGGGGAAAGAGGCTGTCAGCACTCTCTGGCCCCTCCCCGGACGGGCCGTGAAGAATTAAAGCAAAATTAAATTTGACAGCTGGAAATGCCATGGCAATCTATATGCAAAGTTTGAAAGTAGTAGTAGTAGAGGAAAATGCGCTATGAAAATTTTGGCTCCCTCTCCCCTATCCATTTGTCTAGATGAGAGAGTGTTTGTATACGGATAATTTCTTCCCTCCTTTTCTCTTTCTCTCGCATTTCCCATCTTCGCATCCCCCTCCCTTTTGGTCTCTCCATCTTCCTCTCGCGGCTCCCTGTCTTTCTTCCTCCACCTCCTTGAATATTATTCTGCATCCATGACCGATTCCCTTTGATGTATAAATAATCAAGTGAAATTATGTGCGTCGAAGAGGCTCCGTGCTCCGCCGTTCGTATTATACAAAGTAATTTCTACCTAAGAGGGTCAGATTTCCTGACAAATCCCTAATTACCGCATCGCAATAGAAGTGGAATCTATTTGTGCATAAATCAGGCCACCCGTCCCCCTATGTGGCGGACCCCTAATATCTGCTCCTAATAATGCTCCGTTATGCCTTGCTCGCTGAACTCGGTAATTAGATAATACTTTTGATGATGGTACATTTGAAATCTTAATCTATTTAATACCTAATGAGAAACAAGCACGCCAGCCCCCCCTGCCTCCTTAAAATATAACCGGAGCGTCATTACTTTTTACCAGGTGTCCATTAAATTCCCGGCTCCGCTCATCATTACCATTCCGTCCCCAGTCGTAATAAAGATTAGGCCTGATTATTGATATGTTGTCGGTAACTGCTGCCGTTTCCTCCACTCCGGCGGCCTCAGGTAAATGTGAAAGGTCATTTAATATTTTCAAGGCCCCAATTATAATCCACTCTAATGGGTCCCCGTTGTAATTATTCCGAGGATAAAGCCTCTGCCTTTGTTTGGGGTTGGATGGTTCCCGTTGTCTTGTTTGACATGTGTAATCTAGCAGTAAAGTCTCCTCAGTGCGGATGAGTGATGGTAATTGCTGTTGACTCAAGGATGAGCCATCTGACGGGAGGCGGAGAACGTGGGCCGAGCTCAGAAAACTTGTCCTCCAAGTGCAGATCATTGCCAAATTAGCAGCTGAGAGCATCAACTGGCACATCTGTGCGCCTTTGGGCTCGAGTGGAGAACGTGTTGCTTCCTCTGCAACTCCTTCACACTTCTCGTTTTCGTGACCTATTTTGCATCAGATTGATAATCAAATCATTAAATCCATCAGATTATCTACTCATGTTATTGACAGTGTCTTTTAATGTTTTGTGTGGTGAATTAAGTTGTCTCACCTTCAGTGCTGTGTGTTAAAACTCATTTTAAGTCCAGTTTAAGCCTTTAAAATGCTTAATTGTGGCTGTTTGTCCTTTACATCTATAGGCTATATGCCTGAAGAACTGAAGTCAGTGCTGTTAATCACAAGATCACAAATGTTTGAGATTTTGAGACCTTGGTCCATGTAAACACAGGAGGCGATGCTAACAAACTAGTTCATGGACGCCCTCTAGTGATTCACAAAATGTGCACAACAACATATATGTTGGTTTTTTTGAAAGACATTTTTACCATTTTCGAGAGATGTTTTAGTAAAAAGCAATAAACTTTTTTTTTTTTTTTTTTTGACACACACACACACACACATATATATATATATATATATATATATATATATATATATATATATATATATAAGGTATTTTAAACCTTTTGTTCTGCATGTTTGTTGACTTTGTTGACTTGTTTGTGGTTGACAAACATTTTTTAAATATTAAGAAGCAGTTTTGTTAAAATACATAATGCCAACTTTTAAAAATGTTTGTAAATCTTTCAATAAAGCTTTTTTTCTTCTTCATTATAATATCAGGACTTACCTGATATTGTGCACCCATCAAATTTGAGTTTATCAGATTTTAAAATTAAAAGCATGGTCATCATAGAAGAGGTGTATTGCGTTTTTAACGCATTTCTGGATAAATTATTATATGGTATGAGCATCTTTGTTTGATCAGTCGACAAATGGTACCACCAAAATCTCTGCTTTTCAGTGTCCTTCACCAGTTTCTATCATACATAAACTCTCAACCTCTTCCTCTAACTGAATATTTTCTCTCTTCTAGTTGACCTTCGCCAGGGCCAAACTGCTTCTAATGTCCGATGATCAGGGGGACATTAATGATTGGTACCGTAGCCTCTGCTTGGCTGTTGGGTGAGTCGATCTGTCTACACGGGCATACTCAAAAATCAGCTCCTAAAAAAAACTAAACTTTTTTAGGTGACCAGCCCTAAAAAGTCACTTCACCCGGGTTTTGAAGTTAAAACATCAACACAGCTCATAATCATCAGCCTTTTAAGCTGTAGTCAGTGTTAGCATAACATCAGTGCCCTTTACTCTCTCACAGGACCTGAGGGCAGGGCGATGGTTGACATGGGGTGAGCTCGTCACAGGGGACAGTCCCAACTCTCAAGACTTGGCTAATTAGTTTAGCACTGTCTGAGTGATTGGGAGGGACAGACTGTCACCTTGTGCCATCTTCATAGTGGGGAGCTCCTCACATGTGGCCTTCTGCCCAACCTACAGGCCCAGGGGAGCACAATTAGAGACTGAGCTGGACAGGTTGTGGTGGCTGAGGTCAGAGGTGATTGCTACTGTATGAGGGGGGAATTCTATGTGTGTGAGAAAAAGACAGACAGTCCAGTTGCTGTCCTACTTGTAAAATGGAGTCCGGTCCTTTTTTTTTTTTTTTTTGGGAAATTTTGTAATTAATATTCTGATGATTGATTGTGTATTTTTATGTAAGTCCTACCCTTTAATTATTATTTTTATTAATAATCATTATTATTATTATTTTAATATTAAAACATTTTAAAATTTCAAAAAAATATATCACATGCATATTATACATTTTAACCTTTTTTTTTAAATGCATGTATATTCTTTTTTTCTTTGAATTCAACTTTCTATATTATCAAGACAGCTGTATTACCTTGACATGTTTGCTGCCTTAAAAAAAAAAATCAAAATTGTTTTTAATTCAGAAAATTACATAGAAGACGTGTATTCAAGTCATTGCATTAATAATGTGAATTGTTCATTAAAATGCGTCATGCATTGACCGTTATATATAAGAGACAGATGTATGTTCAGTATACATATACATTTTGTCCTCATTTTATTTCAATTTTTTTTCCTTGAGGTCCAGAAACCTAATTTAGGTTTTCCATAATTCTCAGGCTATTTTCCATCTTCTCTCTGACCCGTATAATTAAACAGGTCATTTTTTATTACTTTGCTTCACTCATTTATTACTTGCTCGCAGGTCCAATATAATTTTTAAGCATCCAATCCTTCAACAGGTTTAATAGAACAGGTTCACAAAACAATCTGCTCTGGCATACAGCGCATAAACTGTTAAGATTGGACTAAAAAAATCAGGGACCATCTTAAATATAAATCTAAACTCCTGGATATGCAGAGCCGTAGGTGCTACACAAGGCCTCAAACAGTCATTATTGCAGTTTAGTTTCAATGAATGCTCTTTTTTAGTTTTGAAAGTTTAAACACTGTTTAAATAGTGTTTGTTGACTCAACTGTTTAATTGAGTTTTATGGTATTTCAAAAGTTCAAGCAAAATGTATCATTATTTGCCCCCTTTAAATTGTGAGATCCATTACTCTTGTGTCCTTTTTTAATTACCTTCATATTTGACACAAGCCATGTCACCGATCCGTGTCACATGACTTACAATTGCCTTTCTGATTCTATTCGTTCCCCTCCATGATTATCTGTAGTGCAAATGTAATCGTTTCCTTTCATGAAACACTATCAGATTCCCGTTATCGATACAGTATTATGTTATTGCTATTGCTTGTGGTTGGGAAATACAATCCATGAGCTTATTTTCAGTTTTTGCATACCAGTAATCTTAATGCCACTGATTATTGACTTGAAGCAAGACCACAAACATATCGAGGCCCTTAAGGCCGTCTGAAACTTAAGAGCACATCATTCCCTCCAATTTCCTTTGCCATAAGCCTAGAAATCAACATCACTAAATCAGTGATTCAAATAAGTTAGTATAATACATCTGAGTGGTTTTAATTGTAATATTTGTGATGGTTTTTTTTTTTCTCATTAGAGGAATATTGTTATACGAGATGAACATGGTTTAGGTTTCACACACACATATATGCAGATACACACCAATACTAGTTGTTGGCCAGGGGACTCAATCAGTTTGCAATCGATGGTTTCGATGACATGAGGTGAAGGCGGCTGGAGCCATATGACAAAACTGAGCGTCTCTCATCGAGGCAGATCCGCCCAACTCTATGGTCAGATAGACGTCTCCTATACAAACCAAATACTTCCCTTTCATGTCACCAGAAAAAAACACACAAATATCCTGCGCTATAGACACAGGGTCTCCTGTGTTGGATCAAAAAAGATGAAGGAAATGATCTATGTGTTTTAGAGGACTATAATTCAGAACATTTTTGAGTTACTGTATATTCTCCTAGTTTTGATTTAGTTACTCTTTCCCGGATTCAAACTCTTTTGTCTCTTTTTCATTTTCTTTCTTTGTTTCTTAAAATAATATTAAAAGAAAGACTTACTAATAATGATAATATGAAAACGGTGTGGTGTTGTTTTTATTCCTTTTTTTATATAATTTTTTTTCTTTTTAAAACTTTTTGAATTATCATTCTTCTACTGATTGATATTGAATCATAAAAAAGATTATGTACTGTTGGTCCACAAGTCCACAAGTTTTTGTTTTTTTTACTCATTTATTTATATTTTATTTTTTGCATTAATCAATAATGCATATAATATTAATTAATTTTTTTTTACATTTTTTTTTTAAATTATATTTCTCGTACTTTTGTTTCTGTTTCACACATTTTTTTATGCCACTTTCTTAACCCTACTATTCATATGTTTGTCTAAATTATAATAATGAATTTTTTTTTTTATAACAAGTAGTGTTATTTCGTCCTGTAATTTCAGCCCCACGTACTTTATACATTTTAAGGGGGGAAATTAAGGTGCATTATTTTTATATTTTTTGTGTTTAAAGATCATTTTAAAAAATATATTTTTGGCTAAACTGTACCTCTAAAGCAGCAAAACTGCACACAGTCATACAGCTAAAAATGCAAATAACATGTTCAAATTCAGTCGTCTCCATCAGTTTGTGAAAAGTAGTTAATACTTTTTTGGATTTCATCTCAAAACCGCAGTCGTGAGCTGGAACATTTTTTTATTCAAGGTACAAGTGTAACACGTCTCAGTGTAACACGAGCATGAGCTTGAAGAGATGGTCTGAGTTTGTCATCTGTATTAAAATGTCAAGATTAGCATCAGGTATGACATGAAAGAGAAGCTAATGATGTAGTTTCATACTCCAGCTTCTTGATTCCTGTTTAAATGACTGATCTTAATGTCTTCCCTGGTTCAGTTGATGACAGATGGTCTCGTTTTCCATCCCAGGCAGCTGAAGTCAAAGAATACAGTGGTGCACAGGAGAGACGAGCTGCGTAGGAAGCCAATCAGATCGGATCCAGACAGTCAGAACACTCCAGAACTGCAGCAAACACGTGGAACAAAAAGAACTATGGTCGGTTGTTGCTTCATGTTTAATTACAATTAATGTTAAAGTTTGTAACTAGTGTTATTAGTCAGTTAGATTATGCATAGGATATTCTAAAGTCTGAGGCTTTCTTTTTCTTTTTTATAAACTAATTTAATTAATATGTAATTTTTCTAATTTAATGATATGTATGTCATTTAATATTTATGTATGTTTGAAATCCTAAAACATTTGATTTATTTCCTGGTTTGAAGGGATAAATCACCTAAAAATGAAAATTCTGTCATCATTTACTCACCCTCTAGTTGTTCCAAACCTGTAAGAGTTTCTTTCTTCTGTTGAGCACAAAATAAGATATTTTGAAGAATGCTGGTAACCAATCAGTTGATGGTAGCCATTGACTTCCATAGTATTTTTCCCATACTATAGAAGTCAATGGCTACCGTCAGCTGGTCACCAGTTGTTGGTTGCCAGCATTCTTCAAAATATATAGTGTATGTAGTATACTATATAGTTAAATATAAAATATGTTGTATGTATAAAATGTATAGTTTTGTGTGTGTGTGTGTGTGTGTGTGTGTGTGTGTGTGTGTGTGTGTGTTTGTGTGTGTGTGCGCTCAACAGAAGAAATAAACTCTTACAGGTTTGGAACAATTGGAGTGTGAGTAAATGAAGACAAAATTTTGGTTGAACTATCCCTTTAAATTAGATTTTAAATACCTGATTTTCAGACTTTTGTACGCCACTGCTCATAATCTAATTTAAATATTATATATATATATATATATATATATACACATACATTATGTATGTGTGTTGTATATATGTGTGTGTGTGTGTATACATGTATATGTATACATATATAGGATTAGAAAATAAACTGTTGTTTATAAAGGAAGAAATATAAAATATTTATAAATAATGTGGGGGAAAAAGAATATGGAAATAAATAATGTAATAATCCAAAATGCAATATTCATTATTTCTAGGCCACTAATCATTTAAAAAAATATTGTGAAATTTTATAATTAATATAAATTCATTACAAAAATCAGTTTTCAATGTTAATCTAATCATATCATTTAGATTTAAATTTTATATAATTTTTATTTTTATTATTTTATATTGTGTATATATATTTTCACTTTTCATGTACTTATACATCTGTGGTTTCTCCAATGCAGATGTTGGATGAAGAGGTTCGGGAACACCGAGAGGGTCACAGCAGCAGTTCCATCCCTTCAACAGGGGAAAGCGGCTACAGCGCCACCAAGAGGCTGAAGTCTAATGAAGCTCCTGCTGCAAGGTAGTTTTACTGCATTATTTCATGTTATCAGACTCCGATAGAACAATACTGTTCCATCTTTGTTATCTTAACCAGTACATTATTTACCCAACATTTGCAATACACAGCTTCTGTGACGATTCTCTTTGATGGTCTGAAGAAAAAGTCTTTTTATGCTGTGTGTATATAAAACATGTACCTCCAATAGAAATTTGAATAGCATAATAACACTCACATTGTTAATGCAGACCACAGGAGTCTTCTGGATCGAGCTGCATCATACTGTGAGGATGTTCATGTTCTGAAAAGAGCTGAAAGATCTGCCCACAGATGGAAGGAGCAGAGGTGATTTAGGATAAATTCAATGCGATGTACATCTACTACACACTGCTGCATTTTTTTCCATATGCCAAAGAATATGGTGCAGTGCAGGCTTATTGCTTTTAAGCATGTTTACTGTTCACATTTTAAAGGTTTTTATACTGAGGTGTCTTACTATTTAAAGTGTAATTTAATACAGAATCACTCAGTTATCACTAATAATGGCCAAAATCTAACAAAAAATACACATCATGTATAGTAACAGAATATTTATCTAGTCACCAACTCTGAATATATATCACTATAGTGCAAAGCAATGCTATTATTAGCAAATTTTTAATATGAAATAATTTAGTGCAATAAGATTTTTTGGTTTGCATGAGATTTTGCTCTGTTATACACTGGAACAAAAAGGAAAACTGCTTTTATATGTACTGAATGTTTTAATTATACCCTGCAATACTTATATTTTTTTCTGCTTGTGTTAATCAAACTTTTACTGTTAGATCCATTTAGTTGTGTAATTGTTACTAACTCTGTTACACTGGTCAATATTATAATTTGTATGTGAATTAATAAAAGCTCAGTGATTTGCTCTAAATATTGACGAGCTCTATTAAAGGTGTCATAGGTGATTGTCTTCAGAAACATTTTTTGTTATTCTGGTTGAAAGTCTCTTCACATCCTGATAGCAATCATTAAGTTAAGTGGTCTAAGTGTATTTATCTGTATTTATATATTCTGTGGAAGGTGTAGGACCAAGAAATGTTCGTCCAATCAAAATGCTCGGTCCGAGCGTTTTAATTGTCTTTTCTACCTGTCTGTCAACGTATGTATTTG
>JAFVLL020031967.1:0-67170 GCA_021397915.2 Tor tambroides
GTAAGTAATAGTATATATATATATATATATATATATATCACAAGTCTTTCTATTTTGAAGTTTTCACATTTAATTCAGTGTGTTACTTGCTCTTTGTTTAGAATTATTTGTGAAATGTAGTAGCAATTTCACATCTAAAACGCATCTGATGGTTATCTTTTGGATGTAAACCTACAGCAGAAAAAAACTATACAAGGACAGTGACTAGCTGACTAAATTTTAAAATGTTGTTTTGCACATCTCTATTTAATTACTGAGTAAAGACTTGTTTTATTGAATATAAAAGTGTGTTTTATCTTATTGCATGGACAGAGTTTTCTTCATTTAATAAGACTGTTTTTAGATTTGTTCATACATAGAAAAGAAATAATTTGCCGACAAAATGTACTCAAAATATAACTTCTGAAAAAAAAAAACAAAAAAAAAACAAAACTCTTAATATCTCATGCTGTGTTGCTTCTGAAATAAATGTTTCTTGTTTGAAAAATATTTGGATACTTTAACTGGAAAATTAGACAATAATAAATCATTTACACACATATAAGAAGAACATTATGAAAGAAAATGTTTAGCTAATGCCATCGTGATCAACTCTGATCGAGCCGGTGCACACGTTTTCTTTTGCCCCTGAGCTTGACCACCAAAAAGTAATTTGTTTGCTCACTCTTGACCAGCAGCAATCAATCAGGCTCTCTGAATGTAACGCTTGCATCCATATCCTCTATATATCCAAGTTGTTATGCTTTGAAAATGCCAGAAATCTGGCTTTCTAATCAACTCTTAACTCCCTGATGAGATGACAACTGTTCTGAACTCATGTGAACTCTGCATTTATGAGTCTAATATACATGCTTCCAATTTATATGTAGATGAAGGCAATGCAGGCAGCAATGTACAACAGACATGTTTTTCAGGCCCTATTTCATACTTGACTGAGGAACTCAAAGCGGGAGATTATACCGAGAGGTCAATGAAGGCTAAATATAAGAGACCTTGACTGAGCGAAGCAAACAGCCTCTTTAGCTAATTTATTTGGCAGCCTACTTTATGACTTTGTTTTTGAAAGTCCTTTAGAAAATGCAGATGGGTCAAAGGTTGTGTTGTAGAGAACAACGTGATGCATATTATTGGGTTTTAAATCGGGTAACTCTTGTTGAACCTCTGAATACATTTATTCGCTGTTCAACCTGGAATACAAACAATGTCTTGTTCCATATTTCTCCAATGATAAACAAATCACAAACATGTTCTCATTAATATATCTCTTGTTAGAGAGCAAATGCCTTAATTTTTCTCTCTAGAGAAAAGGACCTCTCATGCCAGAAGAACTCTCTCAACATGTCAGACTGTTCAGATTTGACTTTGACATTCAGATTTGTCCATATACCGAAGTCAAAAATTGTGATTTCAATTCCAATTTCCTATCACATTTACCCTGGTCAAAATATCCAAACTATGCTGTTTTAAGTAAATAGATTTATTGAAAGAAAACAAACAAACAAACAAAAACAAAAAAAACAACAACTGACATTAGGGGCTGGCAAAACTTTACAATATGAGTGACTTTATTTAATGATAATAATATAGATCACAATTGTTTTTTTTAGTCATTTTATATTATCTTTATTAAATTAAAAACAAAAAACAAAGATGCAAATTTCAAATAGAGTAAATGCAAAAAAAAATGAAAAACTGCTTTTTCTTAGGTAGGCCTACATCAAGGCTTATGTGTCAGCTTTCAAGTAGGAAAAGTGAATAAATTAAATATAAATTTAAAACACTGCATAGTCTGCACTGTAAGAATTAAATGTATACTTTGATTTTTGTTAAAGCTAAAGTTATTTAGTTAAAAGCAGTGTGAGTTTTTCTTTGTAATTTGTTGTCTGATTATTAACAGACGGCAGCTAAATTAGGCTGCTGTCCCTTTAAGATCTCGTGCACGGATCAATATACTGATACGCATCCGATTTTTTCCTCATCTGTTTACGTTCACGTGAGACAAGCTCATGTATTTATCTGAATGCTTGCAAGGACGGGGATTTGGACATGATTTTATGTCTGTTTGACCGTTCAATTAGTTTAAAGAAAACTTAATTCCTGTCTGAGAGGCGGCTTTCGGCGCCAGTACAGCTTTCTTTTCCGCGGGGTCTGTAACTCTTTTAACGTCAATCATATCAATGTTTTCTCATTCGTGTATGCTTCTGTATCGCTCTAAAATGACAAAACTTTAAGCTTTAAACTGTTTTACAATGCGAGCAATATATATGACAACATCTCTACCAGTAGACACTTTATATAATCGCGAATACAGTATCCTCATATCTAAAGGACCGACCTGAGGCACATCTGTTATGTCTTGGTAAGCTACTTATCAGTTGTTTTATGATTATTTATTGTAAGGAATATTAGTAGAAACATCTCAAACAGTCTCTAATGCTAGAACAGCCTCTGAGAACATTTCTCAATTTGACTTTTTTTTTTTAAACATTGCATTTATTGTCTTCATAAGTCTTCCTCATAGTTTGCATGTTTGCTCTAATACGTTTATGTGATTTAGGAACTATACAGCATGTTTATGCCACCCTATCCTATTTGTTTCCAACTGTACCCTTATCAAAAGTATGCTAATGCCTTCGGTCAAGTTGAGGTCACCTCTGTATCTATCAGAAGCACGACCTTGTGAGGGCAGAGTTTTAGTATTGACAGCCTGCACATGATGGACGTTGGTTTACAGTGCTAAGCCTGATCAAATTTTAATGAAGTCTTAAACTAAAGCCCAAACATCCTTTTTCAAGATCAGCTCAGGGAGAAACGGGGGTGGCACAATCTTTTTCTTGACGCTCTCCTGACTTAAGAAAAAAAAAAAAAAATCAAATAGAACTGAAATCACAAAAGAAAGCTTAGCAAATTAGCGAGTCATAAGCAACATGAGATTGCGAAGCCCCTTAATTCTGCTTAGAGATTTCATTTTGATTTGAGGTCACAGACTGTGTCCTTTGACGTCAATTCAATCATTAAGCCAGGCCTTAATGTCACATGAAGGTCAGGTCTAAACATATAGGGCTTATGTGACCTATTACTCTGGGTGTCACTTAAATAGCGAGAAACTATATTTGAAGTCAATTATAGGACTGCCATTTGCCAACAGTGGTGTCATTCGTAGGAAACACAGGGAGGTTAATGATATGACCCATTGGAAAAGGTTGCTCATGTGACTCAGTAGAGCACTCAGATGAGATTAATTGAAATGTCAACTTTTCTGAGATGTTTCTCCTAAAATTTCCTGAGAAAAAGTTGATATACAGTAAGTATAGAGTTATAAAATAATGCTGATAGCAGTTCAGATCAAGAAGATGAGTTCAAAAGCAGTGAATGACCACCTACTCACTTGTCAATCATCATCTTACCAAAAAAAAATAAAAATAAAAATAAAAATTAGATGGTTATGTGCATATTTAAAATACACTTGTATAAAAAATATTGGAGTTGGTTTTATGAGAAAATACTTCTAAATATTCATGTTTAATTCAGTGTGTTACTTCCCATTTTTTCTCTAGTTAATTATGAAATGTACTAGTAATTTCAAAATGAAAAATGTTTCTACAACTTTTTTCCCAGTGTAATCGTTTGATTTGAAAATTATGTGCATTTACACACATCACTTGCTTTACAAGATCAGAAACACACACATAAGAAAAAAAAAAAAAAATAAAATAATCAAGAAATACCTTCTTTGAAAATCCAACCAAAAGTGGTCAAAAGGACATGATTTGTGGTGGATATTATGAACCAGGCTTGAAATTAATTGGGTATTTTTCTCAAAAATAACATTTGAGAAGCAGAATACTTAAGAAAAAGTCTCAACAATAACTTCTTTATGATTTTTTTTTTTTAGGAGAAGGTAAAAGTACAGTGGCATCCATCTTGTCAATGCTCACCACTGCTTTTACTTGCACAAAATGATGAATTTGAATGGAAAAGAAAGTGTCATGTGGGTTACGGTAAGTGTTGCACTGTAAAAGAAACCTTGATACGTTGAATAGACACTGTTCTCTATTTACCCAAATCAATAATGGCTCTGAATGGTGTTTTTGAGGACCCTCTAATGCATGTATGGTGGACACAATGTTATTGTGTTCTGGATCCAATTAGAAAATGGAGTGTGTGTGTATGTATACAGGTGCATCTCAAAAAAATTTGTATATCGTGAAAAAGTTATGCTTATTTATTTATTTTTTGTACCTTACTTCAAAAAGTGAAACTTTTATATATTCTAGATTCACTACATGTAAAGTAAAACATTTTTTTTTTTTTTTTGAACGATTAGAGCTTACAGCTCATGAAAGTCAAAAACCCAGTATCTCAAAATATTAGAATATTTTACATTTGAGTTTCATTAAATGACCATCCCTACAGTATAAATTCCGGGTATCTCTTGTTCTTTGAAACCACAATAATGGAGAAGACTGCTGACTTGGCAATGGTCCAGAAGACAATCATTGACGCCCTCCACAAAGAGGGTAAGTCACAGAAGGTCATTACTGAAAGGGGTGGCTGTTCAAGGAGTGCTGTATCAAAACATATTAAATGCAAAGCTGACTGGAAGGAAGAAATTGGGCACAAGCAACAGGGATGACCGCAAGCTTGAGAATACTGTCAAGCAAAGCTGATTCAGACACTTGGGAGAGCTTCACAAGGAGTGAGCTGAAGCTGGAGTCAGTGCATCAAGAGTCACCACGCTCAGACGTCTTCAGGAAAAGGACTACCAAGCCACTTCTGAAACAGAAACAAGGTCAGAAGCAACTTATCTGGGCTAAGGAGAAAAAAAAAACTGGACTGTTGCTCAGTGGTCCAAAGTCCAAATTAAATGTTGCATTTCATTTGGAAATCAAGGTCTGGAGTCTGGAGGAAGACTGGAGAGGCACAGAATCCAAGCTGCTTGAAGTCCAGTGTGAAGTTTCCACAGTCAGGGATGATTTGGGGTGCCGTGACGTCTACTGGTGTTGGTCCATTGTGTTTTATCAAGTCCAAAGTCAATGTAGCCATCTTCCAGGAGATTTTGGAGCACTTTATGCTTCCGTCTGTTGACAAGCTTTATGGAGATGTTGATTTTCTTTTCCAGCAGGACTTTACCTGCCCACAGTGCCAAAACCACTTCCAAGTGGTTGCTGACTATGATATTACTTGATATTATTATTGATCGTTTCCATGCCACAGCTCACTGATGCTGGAATTTGTGCTAAAGGACCCCTGACCAAGTATTGAGTGCATAAATGCACATACTTTAAAGAACTTGAACTTTTCTGTTTTGCGAATCCTTTTTTATTTTTTTATTTTTGATTGATCTAGGAAATATTCTAATATTTTGAGATACTGGATTTTTGACTTTCATGAGCTGTAAGCTCTAATCATCAAAATTAAAAGAAAAAAAAAAAAGCTTTTGAAATGTTTTACTTTACATGTAATGAATCTAGAATATATGAAAGATTCACTTTTTTAAATAAGTTTCAAAAAAAAGAACTTTTTCACGATATTCTAATTTTTTGAGATGCACCTGTGTATGTCTATACATACACAGAGGAACCATGTGCTAAAGACTTATGTGATGTGGAGCTTTGCTAAATGCTGAAAAAGACATTTCGTCAGTATGTTTCAATCGCCATCTTTATTTGAGCTTTAAATTTAAACTTTTAACAATATTTCAGACATAAAAACATTGTAGTGCAATTCCCAAATGGAGAAAAAAAATATAAATAAAAACAACAACAACAACAAAAGCCTGATCACAGAATAGTGGATTCAGTGCATCTGGAAGGTTTTACACAGAGAGAGCCAATTATTCTTTTGAATAATATAATTTTGAATGTGTTGTAATTACATCTTCAAGGCAATTACCATAATTAGTCATCCGTGTATCTAAATGCAAAGAGCAATAAATGAATTGCAGTACAGAACTGGTGAAATATGCTCAGTCCAACACACTGAGCATGTGGGAAAAGTAGAAATTATACTCCACTAAAGATTTTCTGCTTTGGAAAATTTAGTTTCTAATGTTTCTTACATGTTTCCCCCACTCTTCCCACGGTCAAGTGTTTTGGTTTGATAATGTCAGCTTAATTATACACTACTTAACAGAACTTCTGGCTTTTTTTTCCAGTTCTATCTGAAAGATGCAAAATAAACAAATGAATACATTTTTGATCATCACAATGATTATTGCTATGGAAGTGGTATTAAAATACAACAACAACAATAATAATAATAATAATACATTTATTTATATTTCATCTTTATTGCTTCATTATTTTTAAATGTAACATATTTCTGTTTATAAAGTATATTAATTTCACAGGGATTTCCCTGCAATAATACAAAAAACATCAAAGAAAGGATGTTTTAGTGAGTGTGAATTAAATGAGCACCTCTTTACCTCCTAATCCTCCTATGGCAGATTCAGATCTACAGTTGCCTAGTCTACAGCATGACAGACACATATTTCATGTTGTATAATGGCACGAGTAGTTATAACACAGTGCCTATACATCAACCCAGATGATGCATGATTGCACCAAGTGTTTCTCTATAAGAAGATAGACTATTTGTGCGGACTACACCACTACAGTGCAGATGTGGCTGTTTTGTTGTAATAGTATGCTGTTTCCAACCATAAGAGCATGACTGTAAGCTAAGCAGTAACTGCAGTGCACCTTACAGTAGCTAACATTTCTTAAACTGTAAACTTTTATTTAGAGCTATTATGATTCCTTTTACTATATTCAGCAATATTCAAAAAACCTTCAGAGTCTCAGCTAGATAACATGAAATTTCCATGTAATTTTCAGACAATTTGGGGTTGAGGAGACAATCAAGAGACAATCTATTGGTCTTTGCAATTGACAGCTGTAACAATGCTCTTCAGTTATACTTACAAGTTGAAAGAGTTGTTCAACTGGCAATAATGTATGACATAAATTAAGAGTGTGATTTGCACTCGGTCTATAATCATGAATTGAAAAAGTATGATTTATTAGCTTCCTTTCTCAGAGACCTGTCTTCCCAGAAGCTTTCTAACATTCCTTTGATCCAAAATTCCCAAATCAAATAACACAGAGACAATTTCCTGCCATCTAGGAATGAACAATCTGCAAAAAAAACTCACAACCCCAAGGCTGAACATGCACCTGCTCTATGTTAACCGAAAAAAGTACTAGTCATAATTGCACTACCTTTCCATAAATAAAGAAATAAAAGCAAACTCAACATCAAAGTGAAACACAGAGGGAAGTAATCACTTGGAAATGGAATTGTAATCTCTTAAGGGATGGTTATTTTTAGTCAGTTTTCAATTAAATGCTTTTTTTATTATTAAATTTGTAAATCACCTATGGCTACACTTATACTAGTATTTTAGTAGTGACAAGTGTTTATGCTTGTGAAACGCTTGCATAATCAAGAAGTACACACAATAGGAAATAAATGTCTACTGAATGTCGAACAGCTAGACTGACAGGATTCATTCGTGGACATGCAGTAGTTTGAAAGTGAATGACAAATTCAGCAGTGAAAATGTCACATCGACATCAGCACATCACACAAAGCACATCTGGGTTTGATGTTTTTTTTGCATTCGTGACATCACAGCTCATGGGAATGCTCAAAGGTAAATTTAGAAACTCACTAGCTGTCATGTGACATCTGTTCTGGAGCAAATAGACTGTGCTAATGTGTATTTTCTAGATTGAGCAGTGTGGAACAGTGACACCATGTTGAACTTAGAGAAATAATAATAATAATAAAATCTTCAGATTAAATAACTTTAATGCTAATGCATTTTACTAGTACTTAAACTCGTGAATCTCACAACACAACAAAATTTGTATTTCACCTTAAAAAGTCATCCCCATTTTTGACAATTAAGTCATATGTCATATAAAATAAAAACAAAAAAATAAAAAAAACAGGCTTAATTTTTTAAATTTTGATTTTGAGGTGAAATGTTACCAGCGTACCTTTGTCAGCATGTCTGGCCAAATTGTGGCAATTATTTGCAATAATACTGAATTACACGTTCACATATTCTAAAGCACAACCTTAATCTCAATTTAAAATATTTTTCAGAAGTCTTCCTTTCAGCCTTAAGTACAAGCTGCACATAAAATGAGAACAGTTCAGAACTCGGTGCTTGACATGACAACCAAATCTATTAGTCAGTAAAGACATGTGATATTTGCAGTATATCTAATAAACAAACAGTAAAAAAAACTGAATTTACTTGAAGACCTTGACTTGACTAGTAAGAAGTTAGTAAGCTCAAGGAGCAACTGCTTCCAGTATGAAAGAAAATCTAACAAGAATTATGTAAATGTGAGATGCAAATGTTATTAATAAAGTATAACACACACACTCGGTTCAAAAATTTGGGGTTAATAATAATAAAAATAAATAAATAAAAATAATAATACCTTTATTCAGCAAGGACACATTAAATTGATCAAAAGGGAGTAATGGCATTTGTAATGTTACAAAAGGTTTCTATTTTGAAATAATTTCTTTTGAACTTTCTATTCATGAATGACTCCGTTTCCACCAAAAAATATGAAGCAGCACAACTGTTTTCAACATAGATAATAATACCTAATGATTCCTGAGCAAATCAGCATATTATAATAAAATAATAATACAATAAAATAATACCAAAAAAAAGCTGTAGTAAAATGACAGACGTCAGTAGCAGTGGATTCTCTGAATGCATACATCTGAGTATTTCAGTTGGACATTTCAGGCAGGCATATGCTTTTGATTATTGCCATAGATCATTCAACTGTACTGCTATAAAGACAGATTTACACAATGATATCTGATTTTTAGACATCATACGACAATAATAGGTCACTAGGAGCCAACAACATGACAATATCTATCACTTAATCACATGAGTAACCATGAAAAGGTGGATGAGGATTCATCAGGCCATATGTTGAGCCTTCAGTTCCCATGGGAACACGTGAGATTTAGTCTTCTGTCTGAAACCAAGCTTGAGTCTCTGATGTCTGAAGCAATAATGTAAATATAACGAGACAGAAGCAATAAAGAAAGTAGAAAGATTCAATGCTGAGGAGGTCAGCATGACCTCATTGTCTCTGAAGTAGCATCTCAGCCTGATCCATCTAACTTCACCCACTGCGCTTCATCACATCTGAGAAATTCAGGCCTCGGAGAGTATAAAGACATACGCAAGCAGTAAAGTAAAAATTCTACAGTCAGATCCATCAGATATAAGTAATAAGAGAATAATTCAGAAAGAAGAAAACAACATGGAGATATATGAATGATCTCTGGAGAACAGACGCATCAAAGCCTCAGTCTGAAAGATAACACATACTGATGGCTTTTACAAACCATTTCTCAACATAACATACGGAAAGTTGGAGAGTAACTCATGTTCTTAAGATATTCTGCCAGAGATGCAGGTTCCAATCTGGCCTGAATCATATTCTGTTTATCCTCTTCTCTGGTTACACAAATGCTAAAAAAAAAAAAAAAAAAAAAAAAATTTTAAAATTTAAAGAAAATATAAATAGATTAGAAAAGGAATTAAAAGCACAGAAGATGGATAGTACAGAATATAATCATGTCCTAATAATATACCTTAATATAGTAGCATGAAACATGAAAAAGTTCATAAGTTTTCTGTTCACTATTAATTAATTATGGTAGAACTACTGCACAAAAAAATAAAAAAAATAAAAATACGGTACTGTTGGCTACCATGGTACAGTTTTCTAAGGATGATACTATTTTATTAATGCTATTGTAACTCAAAATGTCTTTAAGAAGAAAGGCTGGAATCTAGCCCTTTGGTGTTTTTTGAGCGTATTTGTGATTTAAATTTGTGTAATTCTTTTTAATGAGCATGTGAGGGGCTGTTGGATTTCATAATGTGTGGAATTTCTGCTTACTTGCTAGATATGTGCATGGCTAATGACTGGAGTCGAGGAATAGCTGAATACAGCAGGAACCTCGCGCACTTCGAGAGGAAAAAGATAAAAAAGACTAAAGGATGGAGTGAAGATCAAGGCGGTGTCTGAAAATGGGGCAACTTTCAAGAGCCGTGTGACTGTTTTGATGAAAGGCAGGTGATGCCGTTCACCTTTGATATCCAGGCTGGATTCTGCCGTCCTACCAGTGTTTTTGGACAGCTAATTGACAGATAATGGCGTTTTGCTTGACCACACGCCCAGACGCATTCAGGTTTGTATACTACTGTCAAGATCACATGTATTTCAAATAATTAAGATGATGTGATTGTCCTTTTTTTTTCTGTTGTGGTTGGAAGTTACAAACAAGAACAAAATCATTAGTGAGACATAAAAACGCCTTTCGCATATCTTACACAGAAAAACAATCAAATGTGTTCGCAAAATAATAAGGATAATTATCCAGCTAGAAATTTGAGATTCCATTTAATTGAAAGGGCTTTATTGGACTGACAAAAATATTTGATGCCAAAGCATAAACAATTTTTTACAACAGATTGTGATCCACAAAGCCAAATTAGCTTAACTCGCTCTGAGCCAAATTATATTCCATGAAAAACAAAACATGACCATGCTTTACTTCTACTACAAAATCATAATTAATTAAAAATAAATTAATGATAACATGAATAAAATGAATACACAATATAATATTAATATAATATAATGTAATATATATATATATATATATATATATATATATAATAAAATATATTATTATTATTATCATCATTATATTATAATAATAATAATAATAATAATAATAATAATAATGGTAATATATCATTGCATAATTTATTAAAAAACAGTTTATGATTTACCGTCAAATGTCAAAAACATACCATTTTTTTTTTCTTATTTGTCTTTGTTTGTGTGTGTACACACATACAGTGCCTTGCAAAAGTATTCATACCCCTTCATTTTTTAATGTTTTGTTATGTTTTTGCCTTATGTTAATCTGCTTTAAATTACTTTTTTCCCATATATTTCTGTTTTAAACCATGAAGGCGAGCCAATGGATATCACACAAGCAATGTGCAAACTTTGTGCAAGAGTTATGTCAGTGAACGTCTTAATCTAAGTCAATTCACTATGCAGAAAGTGAAAGTAAAAACGGAATGACGTAGTAATGATGGAGCTTTTGGCATCTGACGCCGCATATTCTCTCAGAGACGGCGAGAGACGAATCTACTTCAGCATATGCTGATAACGGTATATAGCTAACTGTTTTCAATTATTCCTTTAATATTTCTCTTGTGGCCTGTACATAGTGGAAAAAAGACAAGAAACGTATTTTGTGTTAAACAGGTTGTTTTTGACAGTTGGTGCTTGAAATAGGCTAAAGCTTTTTATTCATTGATTTTAATTGATAACTGGTGAGTTAATATTTTAATTATAGGCCTGTGATTCATTGTATATAGACCTGTTTAAAAGACTTAAAAAAAAAAAAAAACATTTTAGTTGAAGAGCAAATAGCCTAATCTTTTGTTATCCTCACAGTGCGTCAGTTATACGGTAATATTGAGGGGCAAATTAATTGTAATTTTAATTTAATAATACAAGTAACGGCATAATAATAGGCCTAATAAAAATAAGAATGTAACAGGCCTACATTAATTGGAAATGCCAAATCCTCTTAATATTGCCAATAATTGTTTTTGACAATATCTCTGGCTCATCAATACAAGATCATCGTCTTTCGACGCAACCCAGCAAGAGGAGGTTATCACGGGGCAGACAGCACGTTGCCTGTTATGTCGTTTGGGCTGCCTTGTTGAGCACAGTGGCACTGAGAGCATTATATTTCACACACTTAAAGCTCTTTTATTTTCCAAATATAATAGGATTAGTCCAACGAGTCGTTCGGTTTGTAATGTGTAGCGTACCGAACGGTTTAATAATACGTGCTTCGTTACACCCCTAATACACACACACACACAGACACACACACACACACACACACAGAGACACACACAGACACACATACACAAAGACAAATAATAATAATAAAAAAAAAAAAGTAAAATGTTTTTCACATTGCAATAAGAGCTTTTAACATGACTTCACTGATAGTTCCTTTTGGACAAAAGCATCTGCTAAATGAATAAATGTAAGTGAATGAGTGATGCAAATGTTTTTATTATTTAACATTGCTATGTGGAAATATTTGGCAGCAATACACTTTCTTTCTACTTTTAAAAGGAAATTTCACTAAAATAAATAAATAAATACACAAACAACTGCATTAATGTTTCCAGCTAATGTTTTCATTTAATACCATTTCAGCTAATACCATTGTGCCCCAGTACTGCTAATTACACACTGGAACTCATTTCCTTAACCACTGCTGTATTTACATTTATCATGCTATTAATGTAAATCAGCATGCCAGAAGTATATCACTTTTATTATACCTTCCAAAGAGCCTCTCATCACTACTGAGAAGTCTTCTCTGCATTTCTTGGAATCATCTGTTTTGCATGTCAGGTGATTTTGTAGAATTTGCCAGAAATACATAGTAAAATCATTCTTTATCTAAGCATATTACCAAAAGTCTTCCTTTAAAAATGAATTATTCTATTCGATATAAAGCTTTAGAAAGTATATTCATTATGATAATTCAATGAACCCTGTCATTATTAAAAGAATAGTTTCCCTAAATGTACTTTTTTTGAGACATTTACACAGCTAGTTCCATTCATCTGTCTGTCAAGCTGTAAAAAAAGCACAATATAAGAATCATAAAAGTAGACTATATGTCTTCTAACGTCATATGATAGCTTTGTGTGAGAAACAGGCTGATAGTTAAGTTCGAAGAAGAGCTGCATGAAGTTTTTCTTTTTGTGTCTGATGGGGAAAAAAATAAATAAAAAGAGCATGAGGGTTTGAAACCACACAAGTATGAAAAAATAATGACAGAGTTGTCTTTTATAAGTGAACTATTCCTAAAACAAGTGGTGAAATTCCACATAATAATATAAAACTCTGAAGAGATAAATAAAAATGCAAATGTAACTGCAGAATGCATAATCCAGATACGTTTGGAAACAGCTTCCAACTCAAATAAGTCTCCTATGGGGACTGAAGAAGTAGTCATGCATTACTTGTTCTTCATTCAGAAAGGCCCCTTGGCACCCTTCCCAATTCAGAACATTAAAAATCTCTCTCTCTCTCTCTCTCTCTCTCTCTCTCTCTTCTCATTGCAGTGCCCTGGATTCAATATTTAAAGCACTTCAACACAAATAGGCCCTCCATCATTGCTAAGGTAGGCGAAAGTTCAGACAACTGCCTGGTGTTTGGCCTGATAAATGAACACCCTTGGCATTTACCCGGGGACGGGAACTCGAATGAGAATAATCCATGTTCTGGAGGGAGAATGTCCTCGGTGTTCAAGGCTGATTCCACACGATGGGAACGTGGAAGTCACCTACCAATTTCTTTGTGCAAGATTAGGGGATATTGAAATGATGGAAAGGGTAGATGCAAACACAAGATAAACCAAGGATAGTCCAAAATGCACAATGGAGGGCTTGCGTCCTGCAGAGTTTAGCTCTAAAACACTTGCCTGGAAGCTTCTTGTAATCCTGAAGACCTTGATTAGATGGTTCAGGTGTGTTTATTTAGCATTCAAAGCTAAACTCTGCAGGATAGTGGTCCTCCAGGAGCAGGATTAGACAGTGCTGCCCTAATTAAAGTCGCAATGAAATGCTGTTTGCATTTGCACCTCCATAATCTGATGTATTTCAGAGCGAAACAGGATATTCAACAAGAAAATAAGGTAAGGTGATAATTGATTATAGCCACTGGGAACTGATTGGATGTCAAAATGTAGCTGATATACAAGAAAGTGGTGGATTTTTATTCGCCGAAAAGGAAAAACACTGCAGAGGTGAAGTGAAGCAAGTTATTAGATCTAATAAAGGATTTGGAAGACCTTTGTGGAAAATACATAGATGAATCATGCACAGGAACTTGCCTGTTTGCATTTTATGTTGACTAAGGCTTGAACTGTACAAAATGAAGTAAAAAAAAATAGTTTGTGGGTCATAGATGGTGTCGCACATAGTTAACAGTTTTAAACAAAAAAAATACAAATTATGCAGAAAAAGCTTCAACTGAGTTTTTAAATGTTCAAGTAACTACAAAAGTTACATTAAAATCAGTCAGAAAGCATACATTCACATGGCACCAGAAAGACGCTTTCAAAAAGTCATGTGCAACTTTTTATTTTAGGCTCAGTATCAGCCGGCACTTTGAGAAGATGTAGCCTACCGTTCAAACATTTGGGGACGGTAAGATTTTTTAATGTGTTTGAAAGTCTCTTCTGCTCACCAAGGCTGCATTTATTTGATCAAAAATACAGTAAAACAGTAAAATATTTTAAAATATTATGATTTTTATTATTATTATTATTTTTACTTAAGTGTCACATGATCCTTCTGGAATCATTCTGATATGCTGATTTGCTGCTCAAGAAACATTTCTGATTATCAGTGGTTTTGATGTGGTGCCTAATAATTTTGTGGAAACTGTGATATGTATATGTATATATATATATATATATATATATATATATATATATATATATATATATATATATATATATATATATATATATATATATATATATTTTTATTTTTTTTTTTTTTTTTTTTTTTTTTTCTAAGAATTCTTTGATAAATAGAAAGTTGAAAAGAAGAGCATTTACTTAAAAAAATAAAATAAAATAAAATAAAAAAATAATAAATATTGACCCAAAACTTTTGAACAGTAGGACTTTGAGGAATGTCAATAGTTAAAACTTGATTATAGATGTACATATTACATATATACCACAAAAATAGTGTTTTGTTTAAAAAGTTTACTCTGATGTTGTTCTTTTTCTGAAGACTTGGAATATAGTACACTGTACTGCCAAGTCTCCATGACTATTATGATACGCTATGGTGCTTTTGCATGAAAAATATAATAATCATAGTATTATTTAATAATAATAATAAAAAAAAAAAAAAGTTCAGCAGATGAAGAAAGTCATGCAGGTTTGGAACAAGATGAGGGTGACTTAAAATGGCAGATTTTGGTGAACTTGTACATTTCAGATCACCGTTAAAGCAGTGCAAAATATAATTTTAGAATTTTCAGATTTTAGTGCATCAGCAAACCGTGGATATAAACCGCGGATGGGTCCATATTACAGTTAAAAAAGAAAGAACACTAAACCCTATTCATTTTTTGTGGAAAGTGAAAGATTACTTGCATCTCTTTATAGTCAGATCTCCACCTAAACAGCATTTTCAAAGCACACCACAGCCCTGGCAAATTGAATATATGCGAGGCATCCAGCAAGTGTTTAACCGTATGACCTTTATCAAAAGTAATTTCCAACAAGAGACTTTATCATAGTCCTCACGGAGCTCCATGCATAATACAGCGTCAGCTAATGGGGTTCATGAGTTATTTCTCTGCAGTATTTTCCTATGATGAACTCCATCCCATCAAAGTGAAGCATAAAAACGGGCGACGGACCAGCCCGACCCCACGCGTTCCATAAGCTAGTGTTTGTCACGTCACACATTTTACATTCCAAATGATGGACTGCACCTCGTCATCCACGTGAATAATTGGCCGTGCATCAGAACCACAGAAAAGGTTAATTAAAATGGCATTATGGGCCATAGGGATCTATTAGAAATGCCATGATGGTTCGGCTAGGTTTTATTTAAGGCTTCCAGCTTGACGATTGAATAGAGACCAATACAGCCACGCATCTCTACACCGTGAGGTTTTGTGCGAAAATAAGGTCATATTGTAGTTTGCAAGGCAGTTATTGATGATCAGACTGAGTAAATCCAATATTAACATAATCTTTACCCCATTGGCCTTTAAAATCAGTCCTTCAATGAATAGGACACGTCCTGGCCTCTCATAGACCTGAAGTCCATTGCGATTTATCACACAATCATGTTTCAACCACTGAGCCATTCTGTTTGACAGACTACAATTCTCTAATTGTACTCAGGGCTGGAGAACTGGAAGCCTTTGATAACTGTGATTGCGCCCAGTACGAAATGAAATTAATTAAAACAGCCTCGATAGGAGGCTCGTTATTAGGTCCGACTTGTTTTCATTTCTTTGCTTCCTTTGTAGCACAATAGATGGCACTTCTATTCAATGAGAAGACAATCGGGTGTACTGTATATACTGTCTGCTTGTGGGAAAGTTAATTTTACCCTTTGTGCCTACAAGATATGTTATGCAAATATGTTTCTGATCATGTTCCAATAGATTAAACTCTATATTTTATAACTTTAATTAATTCTGACTTTGTGACAGCAACTCCCAAGTGTCCTTTTTTTTTTTTTTTTTTAAAAACAGATCACAACTACACAAATTCTTGACATCACAGGGCACACTCTAATATTCTAATGAATTATATATATATATATATATATATATATATATATATAGTCTGAAGTTGCCAGATTTCATGTATTAAATATTTGTGGCTGGAAATAGGAACATATACTGCTTCTTGAACTACTCAGTAACATTTTCCAGTAGAGGAAGTTTCTGTTTTTTTAACCTGAATTAATGCACTGGGTATCATGAACTAACAACAAACAGTTTTAAGCATTTATTAATATTGGTTAATTCTGATTTTTAACATTTCAAGTTCATGCATTACAAACAAACATGAGCAAACTGAGCTATATTTAAAGTTAACTTTAACCTAGAATAACATTCTTCTAGATTATGGCACCTAATGCATTAACTATCTTGAACAAACCTTATTGTAAAGGGTTACCAGTTACTCAGTGTTTGAAGTTATAAGTTAATTGAAATTCTGCATCCTGTTTGCTACCGGAAATTATTTTCAGAAACTGAATCTGAATATAAAAATCCCGAAAATCACATTGAAAGTCACATACTAAAATCACATTGATCATTTACTAACTTACTCTTCTTTAAAGTATTTTTGCCATAACAGAAATTGCAAAATTTTGCAGTATAAGACAGTTTATCTAATGTCTGATACAGTGCCCCTTCTGGCTGAGAATACAATTGCACTGCATTATAAATTGCATTCTGATGCATTTCAGAACCAACAATGTGTGAAATTAAGCTTGTTTAGTGACAGTAGAAGCGTATGCATTCACTTACTTTGGGCTTTATGTGCAGGTCTAAAACAAATTATTCTAATCCAAGATAAACCAATGAGACACTTAGCTAGGAAAAATATGAACTATTGGTGCACTGCATCATTTTGTAAGGAAGACATCCATTTACTTGACTAAGCTTTTTTGTCTTTGCTGCAATGACATATACTTCCTAACATTGAGAGCAATGTATGATTATTATAAACATGTTATGAATTCATGGGTTGTTTGTAATTTCTGCCAAGAGGCATGTATTTAATCATCAAACAGTGTGAAGCAGCAATGAGCACAGCCGTTTATCAGCATCAGGCAACATATAGAGTCTTTCTGAACAACACCCTCAACACAAACCTCATTCATGATAGACACCGAATATTTCATTCTAGCACTCTATACTTATTACATTTCCATTTCCATAATCCCCTAAGGGAAACTCATTATAATGTTTTATTCATTGATGTACCACCCTTAAGCATTTAATAAAAATCACACACTTTCCCAACAAACACCACTGGAAGTGTGGTTTCGCCTCTTATTCTCAAACGATCCTTGAACGTTTACATTTACGTTCTCAGCGGATATTTCCTTAACAAGGAAATGTACAATATGGCACAAACGTCAGGTTATTGGCAATTACCAGGAGATGAGAACACATAATGCATGCCAAGTTTAAGTATGTCTGCCTAGCAAACATCACTAATAAGCCAACAACAGATGCAAATCCATTCAATTTACATCACCACTAAACTAACACACAGCAGTTTTGCACAAGTACCCACTAAAATACTACAGATGTGTCTAAAGAAAAGCTGTCGATAAGAACAGGACATATGCAGTGCATGTATGGAGCGGATTACATATGTTGTGTCTAGATTGAATTTCAGCATATAAGTCTGAGCAAATAACCAACAACACTCTACGAACACTATCATATTTTAGCCCAAATTGATTGATATATAGATACTGTATATCATCCATGTCTTGCCAGATTACCTGAAATGGTTATATCATTTCACTTGCTTGGTTGAACACGGTATGTGTTCACTGAGCTGCTGCAATATCAGTATAGTGCTTAAAATATCGTTTATGTAGCACATAGCTAAATCTGTGAACGTTAAGAGCCATATAATCTCTTCAATAGGGTTACTATTGTATACCGTGGTGTCAGTCATTCAGCCGAGAACTGCTAGTGAATGAAAAGCTCCAGAAAACGTGGGTTGTGGAAAGTACCCTTGACCATAGGACACTATCGTTGAAGAACAAAAAGATAGCTGATGCACCATTCTTAAGATGCTCAGATTGCACATTGGTGGAACGTTCTGGAAGACCTCCAGTTCTTTGAGGAAATTCTATATTGGAACCCATACGCTCCTGCAAGAACTCCATAGCAGTTCCTAACATATAGGACAAAAGTAAGGTTTTGAGGCGGTAGAAATATCTACTGAACTCCACTGAAAATGTTTATCTGAGGCACCTTCAAATGGCACCTAGTAGTTCTCCAGATGGCTTAATCTGAGGAAACCTAATTTGTGGCTAAGGTTTGTTTAAAATGTAGAAGCCATAACATACTGAATGGGCAAGAAGCATAGTCAGTGGGGAAGCTTGCCTTTGTGGTTTCAAGGTACAAGAGAGAAGAAATAGCACCAATCAGATAAAGATGAAATCAATGGAAACAAACCGAAAAAGCAAGCTTTCTTGCTGAACAGGCATACATAGGGTTATGTAAATAAATTGCAATTTAATTATAGCAAGTAAGATGTGTGACAAATTGTTTCAATTAACTAATTGATTTCAGTATTACTGTAACTCAAATTTCATTACAGAGATTTTGGTTTTCATTAACAAGGGCAACTCATCAGGTAATGATAATTTCAAAAGTGCCTACTACTATTGCCCAACTATCACTCAGCGATAGACCTTGCCGATATATTGATCTGTTTGCATAAATAGACACTAAACTTTGTCAACTTAGTTGTCCATGGTTGCATATTACTCACAGATGTTCCTATTTGCGGACTCTTTTTCATTTGGCATCCATCTTATGGTCAGTCTTTCCTGGTGAAACAAAGTCATTTCTTATATACTGCACAAAAGCACGGCAGCGTTACCAGCACAGGTGTTGTACTGCAAACCTGTCAAATGAGATCAAAAGCATTCAAAGAAATTCTAGGCTAATGGGAATTGCATCTGTGATTATTCAAGACTGACCTGTAGAGAATAGCTTTCTTAATCCACCGCAGGTGTGCTCACAACGGTCCCAGACACCATAGTCTCATCAGTAGGATCTCGGAGAATAGTTCTGGTCTCATCTGTTAGAGATATGAGAGAGAGTTATACAGGTGGGGTGACTGCTTTCAGTCCAAATAGAGCAACAGGTAGATGCAGTGCACAGTCTGAACTTTATAATTAACTAAAGGCCATTCCAATTCCGCAAGGATATGATGCCCTGACTCTGAAGGAGGCTTCATATAGGATCAGTCTGATGCTAGAAAGGCACACTGACCTTCAGACGGACTTGTGTGGAAGACAGATATTTTAGTTAATAACAGATAATGACAGTTCATGAACACACATGCTCTTTCAAAATGCTCGATATGCCTTGTCTGTCTCTTCAATATGCCCTGCGTTCAGGTTCAAGGTAAATTCACATACTACAATACTATACTATTTTGTGCATTGTAGATTATTTATTAAAACCAAGTAAAATCCCAAAGTTTATATATTAAGCATTTTTTTTTTATTTAAAATAATTTCTTTTTTTCTTTCAATAAGCTACATGTACACTACACCACTAATACTGTTTTGTTTATTGTTTATTAATGTATTTAGTGCGTATATATTAATGCTTATTTATTAAAAACCAAAATAAACTACTTTACATCTGTGCTATCAGTAAGTCACTAATATTATATGTATAGTATATGTTTATTATATAATGTATTTAAAGCCAGCAATAAACTACATTTACACTATTAATAGGCCCTAACAATAACATTTTGTTTATTATTTATGTACATTTATAATAAAATAAATAAATAAAGTTTATTAATAGTTAGTGTTAAAGGGTTACTCCACCCCAAAATGAAAATTTTGTCATTAATCACTTACCCCCATGTCCTTCCAAGCCCGTAAAAGCTTTGTTCGTCTTCGGAACACAAATTAAGATATTTTAGATGAAAACCAGGAGGCTTGTGACTATCCCATTGACTGCCAAGTAATTATCACTGTCAAGGCACAGAAAAGTATGAAAAGCATCGTCAGGATAGTCCATCTGCCATCAGTGGTTCAATCTGAATTTTATGATGCGACGAGAATACTTTGTACGCAAAGAATCCTTGTGTTGCGGCTGATACAGAAGAGCGTACGCAGTTTGCATTCAGTGGATAATCTCTAAAATGGCGCTACGGTGATGCGCAGAGACAGAGAGGAGACAAATTGTTGAAAAAAGACGTTATTTTTATTTTCTTTGTGTACAAAAATTATTCTCGTCACATCATAAAATTCAGATTGAACCACTGATGGCAGATGGACTATCTTGACAATGCTTTTCATACTTTTCTGTGCCTTGACAGTGATTACTTGGCAGTCAATGGGATAGTCACAAGCCTCCCAGTTTTCATCTAAAATATCTTAAATTGTGTTCCGAAGACGAACGAAGCTTTTACAGGTTTGGAACGACATAGGGGTCAGTGATTAATGACAAAATTTTCATTTTGGGGTGGAGTAACCTTTTAAGTTGAGGTATTGGGTAGGAATAGGGATGTAGAATATGGTCATGCAGAATATGTGCTTTATAAGTACTAATAAACAGCCAATATGTTAATAACTGGCATGCAAATAAGCAACTAATTAATAGTGAGAATTGGTCTCTATACTAAAGTGGGTAACATTTTATTTTAAGGTCTCTTATCTAGTTGCTTATTAGCATGCATATTACTAGAATATTAGCCATTAATTAGAAGTAATTTAGCACAAATTAATGCTCTGCACATTAATCGATCTTGCACAGATTGATTGTTTCATGTCTTTACACCTCAATGTATCGTCACGAGCCGCAGGGTTTAATTTGGTTTTGTCTGTGTATGTTTTTTTTTTTTTTTTCTCTCAAAGCTGTGAGTCCCATTGACTGATATTATATGACTGACAGACTGCAACGGTTTGAGTTAAAAAATCTTCGTTTGTGTTCTACTGAAGAAACAAAGTCACCTACATCTTGGATGTCCTTGGGGTAAGCAGATAAACATCAAATTTTCATTTTTGGGTGAACTATCCCTTTAAACAAAAATGGTTTCACTTGAATTTTTTTTTTTTTAATGTCTTTTCATTTTGTCTGTATAAAACTAGAGAAATGCAACCCAAAATATAGAATACTTGAGGGAAAAAAAGACCCTAAACACTAAAACAAACACTGAATTTGACTTTTCTAAAAATGTGAGTGGTGCTTGCTGCTACGTCAAGTCTACATTCTCTGTGATATTCTGGTCTCTAGATATGGCTCAGGTCCTTCCTTCAATGCAAGTCTATGGGATTTGGTCGACCGTTTTGTCTGCTAGATGAACATTGTAAGTCTGATCCTGTTTGCAACACGTCCCACTCTGTATTTTCACATTTCTCCTTGTTTCCTTGATGCTTTTTCTTGTTAGAATGAAAAACAATCGTACTTACTGGACTGGATATATATGCATGCGGTATAAACAATATAGCAGAATCTCACCCAACTGACACATTTCTTGGTGTTTCAAAGTACATAATGTCACTCACACCGCCATTATAAAAAGTACAAACACTGTATTTCAAATAGCCACAGTGTGTCAGTAGACTGTTCTCTGTTTTTACCATTGAGATATGCTAGGCTTTTTGATGCAGTTAACGGTAACAAGTGCTTGTGGATTGCTCCTACTACTAATTAATTCTGAAGGACAACAAGCACATGTTGAGTGCACCATATTTACAGCCTGCATAATTGTCACTTTTAGGTCTAATGTAGGCATAACTTTATGTAGGAAACAGGAACAAAAGTGGGTTACCTCCTAAACTGTCCCCATGGCAACAAGAGCAAAAGTACCCTTGATTCACAGCAGACATAGCAGAAAACATCTATTGAACCCAACCAGCCCACAAACCGGGCCTGTTTGCCAGTGCATACAGGAATAAATTGCCCTTTTTCCTTTCTGACGACAAGCCCATAACTGGATGGTGCAAGTGGAACCTCCCACAAACCATCCTGTCACAGGAAGTGCAGTCTGGCTATCTTCGAATTGGCAGGACAACTACAGACTCACGGATAGACTAAAACGCTTGAACAAGGTTGCTGCACTAGCAGAACATTCACACATAGAGCGTTTCGTGGAGTCAGGGTGGTGACCTGACATTTTAAGAGGGGCTTTGAAATGTTAAACTGTTTGATAGAACTGGGTTGAAAGGCAACAATTTGGGTTGTTTTAGTGCAACTGAATGTGAGGTGTGAAGAGCACTTGTGTATGAAATAATGTTAATGAAAGCGGTCTGAGGAAAAAAAAAACAGCTGCTGAGCAAATGTCTGGCATTTATTTGTGTCTGATAGACTTGGCATCTTGTTTAACACACATTAAACGAACATAAAAAGTCAAACAAACAGACAAATAAATAAATAAAACAAGTTTAGCTTTGTGGGTCACAAAATATTTTATTTTTTCACACAAATTCAATTAAACTTCATTTTGGGGTGAACTCCTGATATATACATATATATATATATATATATATATATATATATTTCAAATGACTAAACATGTCATCATTTTTCAAAAGCCTCCGTTTTCGCGTTTCCAAAATTTATCCACTTTGGAGAGTGTTTTTAAAAAGCTCAGTTTTCCGTGACACAAATGGCATCTCAGTGTGGACGGAAGGCCAAATCGGAGGAAAAAAAAAAGTATTTGTGTGGACAAGGCCATAGAGACACACGGATGAACAATGCAGACTTAGCTGAGACACAGGCCAGTATAGGCAAGGTCTAGAATCCAAAGCGGTGATATCACAACATGAGGATGAAGCTCGAGGAAGGTAAGTAGCACAGGTAGGTAGCCAGGTATATTGTGTAAGGGTAACAACAATACCAAAGGTGGAGTGCACTGTGACTGCTTATAAAGGGTGACTTGATGTGTCTAGGCAGGTGTGGTGTATCAGAATTCCGGGGACTGTGAACGAGTGAGTGGAGCTGCAGGGTCTGGCATGGCTGGTGACTCTGTGACAAAACTAAAAATGAACCATTCAAACCAAGCATGGAGGATTCGTATGTTTACATATCAAACAATTTTATAGACGTCGCCTTATAGTGGCCAAGTAACCCAGAGAACTTAAATGTGGTATGTTTTTTCCCTTTTCCTTTTCAAAATCTTTAAATGAATCTTGAGAAGTTAATGTTGTGGATTAAACTGTGTCAAACTCATTCCCAAGTGAACGTGAGTAAGAAGACCTATTTGCTCCTAGGCATGTTTTAACCACATTACTGTGTAATTGTACAGTTTATCGAAAGAAAAACAACTGTTTGCAAGATCATACTTTTATTCTAGCCACCGATATGTTTCTAACACTTTGAGCACGTTTTAACAGCAAATTTCAGTTAATTCAAAGAATGTTATGTAAATATTGCCTGAGCAAACAACAGTAATTCAGGGTGGTAGGGCTTTAGTGAAGGGTCATTTCACATGTTCAATCCATAAAAGATCATAATAGCTTCTAGGCTGAGTACAGCCATCCTAATATGACTCGCAGACAGCTAATGTTTCCTATACTGTGCCGGTGTCTCTTGAGCACATGAATAGAAATTAAATTCAACTACTACAGCAAAACAATCTGACTCAGAAAGGCTTGTCTTGCGTCACAGGCAGCACTCTTCATAATGCAACCCGCAGAAGTGGGTTGAGGATCAATACTTTAAAACGTGGTATTATTTGTCGTTGTCCTGTGTGGGAGACTGAAAATATTTCTTGGCATTCTGTATCCACCTCCAAATCTACAACAGATGTATCCAATAAACTCATCAGTTTTAAAAATCAAATATTTATAGCTTTATGTTCATTCAAATATCTCACACTGACGTGGAATGGCAGTCTGTATTTTTTACACTTATAATAATGGCATTCTGCATCTTCAATCCAGCTCATGACAGAATAGCCCATTTCTTGTTTCTTAAAACCTGCAAATGTACATACAAATTTACATTTTCAAAGTTAAATAAACCATATTCAGAGAATGTCCACAGAATATACTGTTTATATATTTTCACGCATAGCTACTTAGTTGAAGCAAATTCATACTGCATACCTTTCAAAAGGTACAAGATGAATTATAATAATTTTACATTTTGCAGAGGTGCTTACCTGTACAAATGCCTCAGCACCTTTCCTCATTAAGCTACACAATAATTATGACAGTAATAATTACTGAGATATTGTAATTTAAAATAATATTTTTAAAGGGTTACTCCACCCCAAAATGAAAATTTTGTCATTAATCACTTACCCCCATGATGTTCCAAACCTGCAAAAGCTTCGTTCGTCTTCGGAACACAATTTAAGATATTTTGGATGAAAACCGGGAGGCTTGTGACTGTCCCATTGACTGCCAAGTAAGTAACACTGTCAAGGCCCAGAAAAGTATGACAAAATTTTCATTTTGGGGTGGAGTAACTCTTTAAGTGTGAACTGAATGTAATCTTTTCAGAAACTGAATTGCAAGTTAATTGCAATTAAATGAAAATGTATTATAGTTTCAAAGTACAAAAGGTAACTGGCAGAACTTCTTTGACCCACTAGTTAGGACTTTAGATTTAATTTCATAATTACTTTTGTGGTCTTTGAAATATGGTAAAAGTCAAATATATTGACACACATTTATGGACTAAAATGTGCTTTAATGCCATTTCTGTTGAAACTTGTATGTTATGTATATAAATATACTCATATTTACACATTTGTAATTATGAAGATGCAATTTAGTGCATTTAGGACCAGTTTTACTAAACAGGGCAAATTAGCACGAGAGCGCAATTCCAAAACAGCGCCGATGGGAGGGGAAATTTCTGCGGGGGATTTACTAACAATGCGCAAATTAAAGAACACAGACGCAGCCTGTCATTTACATATCGACCAACACAATATACCAGGCACAGTGCAAATTAGCGTAGTCGCAAATAAAGAATAAAGAAATAAAGAAGCCACACTACGTTGAAAAGAACCGGAGACCAAAAAATTAAGGTTTGCTAGAAGTTTTGATAGACCTGGTATTGCGTGACTGCTAGTTGAGGGTTCCAAGTCGCCTTATATTTCCTGAAGCAAATAAAAAAATAACATGACTTGGCAAACGATATGTTTGGATAATGTGTTCTTCTGGTATTAAAAATAAATACGTATGGAAAAAATTCCTCTCCTTTCTACCACGCGCTCTCTGTGGTGCCTCCTCCTAGTGACAATAATTGCAGCAATTTCAAGCGCAAAATAGTTTAAGACATGCTTTTTTTGGGCGTTAAATAATGGCGCAAATTCTAGTAATTTGACGAGCGCAAACGTTAGTAAAACGCGTTGCGTGCTTCATTTGAATACTCTCCTCCCATAACTTTTGCGTCTGAAAGCAAAACTCCTACAAATGCATATTCAATAAGGTCAGGCACAAAAATTACTGTGTCCGCACCTTTTCAGCGCTAATTCTTCACTGCACGTCTTTAGTAAAACCTAACAGTACAATTTTAATGCCAAAAGACGCTTTGCGCTGGCGCAAGCAGTTAGTAAAACTGGCCCTTAAAATAAAACTTATTAATATATCAAACAACAGTAAAAATGTTAATCAATTACTTTGTGTGCTTAGTCAACTTTAAAATAAGTTTAAAATAAGTTGATTAAAGCAGTGATTTCAAATGTTCTGTGAATTAATTTGCCTTTAATGTTTAAGAAACAGTCATGAAAGTGTTAATTGGCCTTTATTGCATTAATATTATATTATCTGCAAGTACAGTGCTTTAAAATATTCTAATGGGATTTGAAGTGCAAGTGCATTTTCAACACATTTAAGCACACTTTATATTCACAGGGGAAGTAGCAGCAGATTAATACTTAGGGGTTTGTTCAAATTACTAACACTGTAACCAAAACGAATAATTATTCTACTTATTCCTAAATACTTCTCACTAAAGTTAACAGAGCAGAGCTGACAGCTTTGACAGTTCTTCCATATCAAATGATCCATAATTTAAAGTACAGTATAATCATTAATAATGCAGTGCTCTCAGGTTGGTTTTGTGACTAAATCTGCCTGTGTGATTTGGTATTCTGCCACAAAGTACAGTTAGCAAGCGCCATGAATAACACAAATGTAGCGAGCCTCATCTGACATTTCGGTACTGTTTAACTTGCATAAAACCTCTATTTCCACAAAAGCGTTTAAAGAAAGACAGAGCTCTTAATAACACCCTTCTGACCCATGAGAAGCTTTAAACCCTGCAAAGTACTGCTTTTCACTTTTAGAACAGTTCTCTCTATGTATATCCCTAGCTTTGCGTGACAAATGGTTTAGGTATCCTAAATGCAGAGGGCATTAAAAAAGCTTTTCTTATCAAATAAAACATCTTGATTGCATCGGAGAAGCTCAGATTGCAGGTTAGCTGCTCCAAAACAGCTGTGCCATGTGGTTTTACCTCATTAAAGTACATGGCCATTAAAAACATGTTCAGCTTTAGTTAGCTTGTGCTGTACAATGGAATCTGTGCTACTTTGACATGACTTGATCTAAGCATCGCCTTCTCTTTATCATCTCGTAATAGAATTATTCAAAATAGGCTGTCAGAGGCGATCAAATTCCCTGCCAGAAGTGTGACCAGTCAAAATCTCGCTTTTTTTTTTCTCTCCATGTGGTTAATCTGACAGCACCTTCTGTGGTAACCCAATTAAAAAGCCCTCTTAGTGAGTGTGTGTGAGTGTGAGTGTGAGTGTGTGTGTGTGTGTGTGTGTGTGTGTGGAAACACAACAGATTAAAGCAGCGGATGTAATACTCTGCTTTTTAATAGTCTTGCAATAAGAGCAGCATCCATTGCTTCATCTGGAGACGGTGGCGTCAAAAAAATACAGCAAGAAACTAAATGTAGGTTATGAGATTCTTCTCTTCATATGTAGTTTCACATATCGAAAATATAATTCATTTGAGTGTTTGTTTACTTTACTGAATAAACCTGTAACCCAAGAGGCATTCTGTAATGATTTTACCACAGTTAATGGCTGTTAGACATGACACAAATGCAGTATGATAGAAGAGACCAACGCCAAAGAGTAAACATCATAATAAACTGTTCTTCCACCATGTAATATTCATTAGCTTAAATCTTGGCTGTTTATGGTTGCCAAGCAAAATAATGTTCAAAGATCAATCTGTGACCAATAGACTGCTGCTCTGAATGTGTGAATCAGAATTTAGAGAACCTATAGCATTTACATTTTACTACTACTGGCTTCCTCTCATACACTATCATTCAAAGGTTTGGGTTCAGTAGTATCTAATTAATTCAATAATTTCTATTTATTTATTTATTTATTTATTTATTTATTTATTTTCAATCACAGCTTTTGCCTGATGGACCATTAAACTTAAGGAAGTAGAGCCATATCTAGAATATAAAAGAGACTTGGAGTTTTTGGATTTGGGCCAGTACAAACCAACCTAACAATAAATCCGTAGCATCTTTGCCACAAGTACAACCGACATTGAGGTTTTTTTTTTATTACTTCCTCTATATTCTTCTTCAGGTCTTCATGAAGAAATTACTACAAATCATCATGAAAATCTTATTAGAGACATTCTAAATTGGTTCCCAAAATTATATGTAAATTATGAGAGGGTAATAGGGTTGACATAGTACCATACTACAAAAACAAAAATAAAATAAATAAATAACCAGGCAACTTGTCCATACTGTATCACATGTCTTTTTCGGTCTAATAACGTCTCTGATTGCAGTCCTTGAGAGGCTTTTCAGCCTGAGACATTATCTGACTTGAATATGTCATGTAGCAGGTAATGACTCAATCAATCTTGATCTTCTGCTTAAGTGCACTACCCATCATGGATACACCCAGCATGAGCCCGATTCTACCAGAGATGACACCCACCTAATCTAGTAGCAACTAGATTTAAAAAAAATAAAAATGCCCACATTTAGTCCAGGAACCCCTGTTGAGGTCTGTTGAACTCATATTACACATGGAGACCCTCCCTTCTCACATTACTGATGAAGTCAACCATGCATTTCAAGTTCTCATCATAAGGTCATCAGTAATTACAATGGGAATGACGACTATTTTTCTGTTAATTGCTTGCAGGACACCTTCTTGTTTGTGCATATCTTGGCAAAAGAGCTGTTCTGCTGTGTTTATTCAAGGAGGCGTAGATGATTAAATGACCTTCTCGTTTTGGTAATTGTAACAAGTTCTTGAAGTCAACCTGACAGGGCATTCAAAACTCAATTTAATTCTGTGTTACAACATATTAAAGAGCGGGATGATGGGATATTTAACAAGCAAAAAAAAAAAAAAAAAATGAAAGGGTTCTGTTGGAATTGATTGGATGGCAAAAGTGTTTTCTACTGTAAATGACGGGTTTGGAGTTTAGTGACTAATCGTGCACAATAAGACCAATATAGTGTAAAAATTGTTAATTTTGATTTCATGGTGACTTTAAAGGGTTTGTTTTGGCTATGAATTGAAAGTGTTACTATTTACTCACCTTCATTTTACTCCAAATACATATGACTTTTTTCATGACTTTTTTCAATGACTTTCCATATGAAAGTAAATCATGTTCATTATATGTGATAAGTGGCCATACATGCTTGGAATGATGTGAGGGTGAATAAATAATGACAAAATCTGAACTAATTCTTTAAGCTACAAAGACCTTTGAATATATTTTTAATGCTTTTGCAAAAAAGTATTTGATGCTCATCAAAGCTGCATTTTTTTAATACCAAAAATATAGTAAAACGTAAATATGTAATTTTAAAACGTAGTTAAAATGTAATTTATCCCTATGATGTAATCACTGGAAAATACATATAAATATTTATTTAAAACAAAATCTTATTTACCTAATAATACAACATGAATGGACTAAATTTGTGGGCAAAAAAATGGAATATATTTTATCACATTCTATACTAAGCCTCTTTTGCATTGTAAAGAGAAGTGTTTGGTTTTCATAAAAAAAAAAGCACAGCATTCCTGCGACATATTTAGCACCTACTTAAGCTGGATTGCGGGTGGTTCGTGAATAAGATGCAGGGGTTTCGCTGAAAGACCACGTGCTAAAGCGAATTCAAGGGGCGATAATCACTTGAGAGGCTCAAAGCCAAGCTGGAGCGCTTGCCAAAGTCTACCTACAATTTCACATTCTTGTGCAGGAGAACAGTTGGGCTCACCAGATGGTAAAGCTGCCTATGTCTTCCAAATGAACGCCGGGGTCACTTAGCATGAAATAACTATTCGTGACCCCCGTTGCTCCTGTGGCCTTATTCTGTAATATTTACAGAATACGCTTCAGCTTGCATGACCGACCTGCTATCCCAGAAGTCTCTTTTCCCCCCATATCATAACCTCTTATTCAGTCTCTCTGCTGAGCTAAGCTAATCTTCGGCACTTCATAGCTTTAGTCATTTTGTTCATCTTATAGTAATTTCAAAAAATGCCTGAGGAGGAAATGCTTTCATATTACAGACAGCCCACTTGGGTCCGAAAGCAGCATTCTCCTTTATAGCCAATTTGTGTGTAAAATTTGCTTGGACTAACATGAAGACATCACCCTGTGCACTGAGCTGCTGCGAACACCGTATACATATGAGAGCCTTATAAAATATTTATACTTTATTAGATAGCAGTATAGATTTTGAAACAAAAGAGCAATAAAACAAGCAGTTTTACTATGTGAAGACAACATCAAAAATGTTTTAATATCTGTATATTTAATAAATAATGCACTATTTTTGCCACATTTTTTATGATTAGAAGCTACAAATACTAAAGTATGTATGATGAATTTTGGGTTTGGAAATCAAAGTTTTAACTGTTTTAATGAATCACATTTAACGTGTCCCTGGTCTCACTGTGCATATAATAATGCTATAATATAAAATAAAACAACTTTCTTAATACCAGGATTGTTATAATTAACCAAAAAAGTATTTAACATAAAATAAACAGTATCTGAAATAAACTTTTTTTTTTTTTTTTTTTTAGTTTAACTTGATGTACTAAAATAACTAAAACTGTAAATAAATAAATAAGGCTACATTCACACTGTCAGGTTTTGGGATTGACAACCGCATTTTCTTTACAGGTGCAAGTCTTGAAATGCCCCATTCACACAGCCGCTTACAGTTGTGTTTAGAATACTGTCTGTGTAAACGTGCAATGGTAGTCAAGCCCGTATTCCTTACCAGTAAACATAGCAACAGTGACCGAAGTAATATCAAAGATGGCGGCATCCATAAAACTGAAAGTCTTATCACTTTCTGACAGAACTGTCCAATCGAGCTGCGATTTCATCCGTCAAATCTTCATTAACTGACAGCAGCTTTTATATTTGGTAGAGAGCGGAACATGAGTCGCGCACAGAACACAAAACTGACCGGAGCGGCTCCAGTGGAAAACTGACTGGATCTAAAACTTTCAGATGACACACATGGCCGATACATGATGCCGATTTTTTTGGCTGATATGTTTGGCCGATTTTCTTTTCTTGTTTTTCTCCCTTCATCTCATAAAGAGATGTTTGAGTAAATGTTTATTGCAGCCTAATTCATAGTAATAATACATGGCTCAAAACTTAAACATCTTCTCAAAACAGTTTTGAAGCATTTTTTGTTTATGTTTGCTGATGGACACCAGCGTTTCTCACAGACTTGCAAATGCAAATTCATTCTCTGCCAACAGGAGGCGCTGTTGGAGACGGAGATATATAGCGGTTTCCCCGGTAACGACTGTAATCAAATCAGTGTTGCCAGATTGGGCAGTTTTGAATTTGATTGTGCGGGTAAATATTGGCTTGGGCGGGTGGACAAAATTTGAGATGGTTTTTGGTCAGTTTGGCGGTTTTCAAAACATAGAAATTGTATAGGCTAATTGGTTAACAAACAAGCCCAAGTGTGCATATATAGCCTACTGCATGCATCCAATCAGTCATCACAACGTTACTAAACACACGCACGCTGCAAAGAGACTGGTGCTGATGTTGACATCGCGGCCGCACTTTTAGCCAATCACTAGGGATCAGCAGACAGACGTGATGATTCATGAGCGACAGGTTTTTAGCGCGATAACGGATCTGATTTTGAATGTATAACTGAAAGTGACCATAATGCCTATATGTAAGTTCAGTGGTAAAGAGTGGAGTGTTTTAACTCTCAAAACGTGAATTACACCTGTTGAGGGAGATGGCATGATGGCTGCAACTCCGAAATCAGAACACAGTTAAATTATTTAATCAAAATCTATTTATATCTATACGGTCCTGTCTTTTATCTTTTAAACGGTCCAGATTGGTATATCCTTTAAAGATGCTGGACTTGTTAGTTTTGACTGTGAATATTATGTTCAATATGAACTTCACGACAGACTTAGTTCTGTGTGAAATTATAGAGCGAAACGAAAGTAAGAGCATTATTGTTGTTGTTAATTTTTTTTATTGTCGGATTATCATACAGAATGACACAGTTTTGACTGTCATGGTGTGTGCATGAACGAGTGTGAAATACCTATAATTACGTTGCTTATTCTGATCACTTATATTGGGCACTTTTTTGCATTTAAATTCTGACTGTTGACATTGAAAATGATGCATGTGTTTTTCGAGGGTATCGGTTAATTTCTTGATTGCCGTTTTGACAGTGTCTGCTTGCATATTTTAATCATATTTGGTAGTTCTCTTTAATGTATTTGCCCCGATTTGATCCATGGGAAATTTATCTAGCATTATATTTATATTATTTTGTCGTCATTATTTCGTTATAAGGAGTTAAAAGTGGCTTATCAACCTTGATTTACATTCTAATCACATTATTTTGACAGTTAAAGTTTTGGGCGGGTTTTTGTGAGCTTTTGGGCTGGAAATCGTCCATTCAATCTGGCAACACTGAATAAAATAAGCGCTGCGCTCACAAACGCTTCTCTATCAGGCATTACAGGAAAGACGAAATGAAAATAACATTGAAGCTTTTCTGAAGACGGTCGGTTCTTTTCAAAGATACATTCATATAAAAACACCAGCGCTGCATTTTAATTTCGAAACAGTGCAGTGCTCAGTTTATTCAGTGAAGTAAAAGCCTTTTGGAAAATCTATTTGTGGCTGTCAGTTTTGATATTGTGACTAGCCGCCACAAATAAATCAATGTATGGGAAACACTGGACACTGCTATAAGTCAAATGGCCATAATCTAAGTCAGGGGTGCCCAATCCTGCTCCTGGCGATCGACTGTCCTGAAAAGTTCAGCTCCAACTCTAATCAAACACACCTGAAGCAACTAATTAATGTCTTCAGGATCGCTTGAAAATTAAAGGCAGGAGTGTTTGATTAGAGTTGGAGCTGAACTTTGCAGGACAGTCGATCGCCAGGAGCAGGATTGGGCACCCCTGATCTAAGTGATAACAAAAATAAAAGAGTTCACACATATTACACAGCCTGCGGCTCATAACTGCTTAAGAGTGCACTGGCCACCAGCGATGACATCGTGGAGGCTATTGTTGGACCCACACACACATTTAATGAGGAAAGTTAACATGCACGTTTTAGCTAACCCCGAAGTTTCGTCTGAATTGTTTCTACTTTCACATGCAAATGGCTTGTTGCACTTATGAACATAAGCATGGTCGGCATCAATTCAAGTAGGATAAAACGTAATTACGCTTTCGAAACGGTCTGTTGTGCCCGGCCGTCGTTAGCTGAAGCTGAGTGTGAACAAGGCACGGGTGCAGTGTGAGCTGCTCCATCTCACATGCAGCCTCAATAGGGACAGAGGTTCTCCAGTACACCGCTCCACAACAACGCTTAGCTGACCGCAGATGCGCCTTCTTAAGGCCCCGATATACTTCAAACAAAGTTCGTTTTCGTTCTTCGTTTGGGGGCAAAAAGAAGTTCGAAAAGACTGTGCGACGGTATACTCTCTATGTCGCTTTTTGCATAACTCCGGGTCGTCAACAGCAAGCTTCGTTGCGATTTCTTTCTAGGAATTAAATGCTTTCTCTGAAACCTTAAAGTCTCCCTGCAAGTCATCGTACAGGTGCAGATATATTTGTGGCAGCTCAGCTATTCGACACAGTGTATTTATGTTGCAAGTGACTTGGAGATGTTGTTCTCGTGCCTGACCTTTGTCAAATGAGAAACGATCCGGGAAAAAAATTGAGCGTCAAGGAAGGTGGAGATCCAGAACACACCCACCGATTGCGTAATCGCCACGGACCAATGGTAGCTCAAAGGTGTTTAGGAGCCAAAACGGACTCCCCAGAAAGTTCGCTTTGGTGAGCTGTATCGAACTGCCGAAACGAACTCAAAATGAACTTCGTTTCGGCCTGATTTTTTTCGAAATGACGTCATATCAGTTTGTTCTTCGATTTCGTTTGAAGTATATCGGGGCCTTTCTAAATCAGCCTAATTCGCAGCACAATCGGCTGATGCCGATTAATTAAAAAGTGCCAAAAATCGGCCGATTAATTGGCCGGCCGATCAATCGGTCAACCTCTTATGGTATCTCTGTGATACTAAAATAACACTGCTAAATACCTGCAAATGTAGCATTCTGACAAATCAAATATTGCCAAGGTTCTTTGGGGAAAAAAAAAAAAAATAAATAAACAAATACATACTTATTTTATTAAAATTAAAATCTTTTTTTATTTTATTAAAATCTTTATTAATCTTTTATTAATCTAAATCAATGTTAATTTGTACTATGGTTGACTGAATTTCATCTTGATATTAAAAAAATGAGTAGCATGTATAGAAATTAACATTAACCAAGATTAACACATGCTTCATTGGCATTCATTACTGTTAACTGATATAAACTTATTGTAAAGTTTTACCAATCATTTTAATGTAAACGCTTAATAAACATAAAACTAAAATTTTACATTAGTTACTAAAATATGGTGTAGAAACCATTTTTTACTCAGAAATTGATAGTAAATGCCACAAATAATCACAAAGAATTGGCAAATAACAGTGAATTAAAATCCACCCTCTCTTTGATATTCTGCATTTCTATATATGACTCAACTTCCTCCTTTAGTGCAAATGTATGGGATATACATTTTATGTCTACCATTTCATGTCAGTTAAATAAAAAGCACACCTCTTCGAAATGCCATACAATTTATGGAATCATTCATGTCCGTAGCACAGATGTAGTAGCAATAGCAGAAGAAGTCCTGCTTGCTTTTGCAAACACTATAAATGGCTATAGAATTGTGTGATAATGTATATTTGGGATGGGTCTATCGATTCTATCAAAGCTGATCGTGTTTGAAATGTGTTATGGAGCTGTCATGTTGATGTATTGTTTACAGAGAAATGGCAGATGTATACAGTGCTATATGTTAATTGAATTCATACGCCACAAGCCACACATATATCAAAATGACAGAATGGATGTGTAGAGGTTCAACGTCCTGATGCCCATGAGCTCATGAGCAAACAATGAATCGTTTTCATATTCCGTCTGATTGGTGCATTTAGATTCAGGATTTGTCTAAGTGTCATAGTTGGATTGACGTAAAGGTGAAGATTATTGACTTACATCATCATGTTTAAACAGCCTAAACTCTCGGAAATCATTTTTCTATTTGTCTTTTTTCAGACAGAGTTACTTTTCTCACCGCCACATTACAAGATCTGACCCCAATCTATTTTATCTGACTTATTCTCATTTCTGGAGGTGAGAAAGTAAAGTTATATTTAATTGATGTGGTCGGCTGAACGGACAATTAATATATGATAATATAATGAGATCAGTGAAAATCAGGAATATGGCAGAGGGTTTTAATGGATATCACAGGCTGTTTGGTCATTTAAGACTCGCTGAGGGAATCTAGAGTCACGTTTTCTCTATCTACACACTTTGAGCTCATCTCCTATCATCATGAAGTAATATTAATGGTAACTGCTTGCAATAGAAATACAAAGCTCCCGTTGAAGTCGTAGTGTGGGTCATAGTCTTGTCATAACTATTATAATGTTCTTTGCATGGCACTGCATTGGTTTAACTTCTTTCCTGCAGAAGGAGGACATGACAACTGAAGTTGTGTTTGACACAAAAAGACAGTTTTATAATCATCTAGATATGTTAAACCAAAGCCATACATGATGAAAAGAGGCAAAAGGCCCCCAAACATAACAAGGATAACTGAATTCATTTTTCCAAATTACTCTGAAAAATCTCAACAAGGCTGCGGTGTTCGTCTGTGATTAAAACAGAAAACTTATGAGTCTGCAAGCTGTTGCAGATGTTGATGTTTTCATGTTAGACACAAACCATCCCACAACACCTTCATCTTATGTTTTTATGCTCTCACCCAAACACTGCAACATGACTATGCATGACTATAAAAAGCACCCGAGTGCTTTGATATTTATCATCATCGTATTTCTCAGAACATTTCCCGACATCGTTCAGAGCGGACACATTATTACGAACAATCGCTTTGACTTTCCCACTGACTCTCTTTGTAACTTTGCGTCCTCTTATCTAAGGCAGTAATGATGGTGTGTCTTTTGAGGTGTAACAGACCAATTATAGGTCTTGAGGTCGGTTGGCATCTTAAAAAAAAGTGTGCATGTGTAATTTTAACTTAAAATTAGTGACCTTGAGGGTGTTTATTTTCAAAGCCATGCCCGTAAAGTCACATCACGTCAAGTCAAGAAGCTGTCAAGCAGTAATTAGAGAGTTAACGAACCTGTCAGGAGTGATCAGAATATAGTTTTAGATCTTTTTTTTTTTTTATTTAAGAACGAAGAAGTTTGCACTTCTGAGATAATGACATGACTGCAACCTGCTTTAGCACC
Organism: Tor tambroides; assembly: GCA_021397915.2. Taxonomy (NCBI): domain Eukaryota; kingdom Metazoa; phylum Chordata; class Actinopteri; order Cypriniformes; family Cyprinidae; genus Tor; species Tor tambroides. Next base: position 36,266 of record JAFVLL020031967.1, read on the forward strand.
TTTTCAGACCTCAATATGAGTCAAAAAAAAAAATGTTTGAATGTCTTTACATTGGATCAATTTTAATATCAATTGTTGTAGTATTATTATTATTGTACTGTGTATATTTCTCTTATATAAAGTGTTGACATTGAATTGACATTCAAATATTGTTTTGCTAATTTATATGAAATACAACAACAATAATAATAATAATAATAATAATAATAATAGTAATAATAACAACAACAATAACAATAGTAGTAGTAGTACTACTACTACTACTACTACTACTACTAATAAATAATTAAATTAAACAAAATAATAATAAAAAAAAAAACATTACCATAACCATTCGAATTAAAGCAAAATTGTAATTTAATAATTTAGGATTAATGTAATTTAAGAAACTAGGAAACAGTATACTTATGTTTTTACCTAAACTGAAAACTTAACCCTCTGGTTGTGTTCGGATTGCTATCACACTTGTTGTGTTCCCGGTCAAAAATAACCGGACTCCAAACAATTGCTTATAAATCTCTCATTATGCTATATTATCAACAAATATTGGATTCAATCTTTTTGTCAACTTGTTTTCTTTCATTTAGGACTGGTTTTGTGTTTCTATTTGGATCTGATTAATCACAGGCCTCATTTATCTGAGAGTAGGCCTCATTTATCCGAAAGTAGGCACCTCATTTTTGAGTGAAAAAAACATTTTTTATGAATAATTTTCACAATGAGATATATATATAAAAATATATATATATATATATGAAAATTTGCATTGTTTCTCACACTAGTGTGCTTTAATGTTTAATCAGGAAGTTTGCTTTTAAATGCTTTAATTTTGTACAAAATTGCACAAAGTCACACTTGTCAAAAATAGCCGGCCATTGAAAGTGAATGGGCAAGAATGAAGTAAGAGAAACAACTAGTGTTCAGGAGTATGTTGTGCTTGCAGACATACAGGCCTTGGACCTGTGCATGTGTGGATGCATGTATACTCACGCTATCTCACACACACACACACACACACACACACACACACCCATCCATGCATACAAACTATTGTGAGTATTACACTCATTTCCTCCTACCCTGACCTGCATGCAATATGCTTTTATGATAACTCTCTCTCTCTATCTCTCTCTCTCTCTCACACACACACACGCACACATGCTCAAACTGCCTTGTCTTTAGCCTGCATTGACTTCAAAATAATCTTTTCTTTCATCACATATTCTAGATAAAACATTATGAAATAGGTTTTGAGGCTTTCGTGTTCTCACAGAGCACTGGTGCTGTTTTTTGTGATCTTCCTCATTCACTTTCAATGGCTGGCCATTTTTGACAAGTATGACTTTGTGCAATTTTGTACAAAATAATAGCATTTAAAAGAAAACAAGTTGACAAAAAGAAGTAATCCAATATTTGGTGATAATATAGAAAAATGAGAGATTTATAAAGCAGTTGTTTGGAGTCCGGTCATATTTGCCCAGGAACACCACAAGTGTGACTTTTTGCAATTTTGTACAAAATAAAAGCATTTAAAAGCAAACTTCCTGATTAAACATTAAAGTACACCAGTGTGATAAACAGTGCAAATTTTGATATTTTTTTGTTTAATATTGTGAAAATTATTCATAAAAAAAAAAAAAAAAAAAAAAAAAAAATCACTCAAAAAACGAGGTACCTACTCTCAGATAAAGGAGGCCTACGATTAATCAGATGCAAATAGAAACAGAAAACCAGTCCTAAATTAAAGAAAACAAGTTGACAAAAAGAATAAATCCAATATTTGGTGATAATATAGCATAATGAGAGATTTATAAGCAATTGTCTGGAGTCCGGTCATTTTTGACCGGGAACACCACAAGTGTTACTAGGTGAAATAAAAAATTACGAAAATTCGAAAAAAAAAAAAAAAAAAAAAAAAAAAAAATACAAGTAATTATACCCTGTGTGAACAAAATCAGTAAGTTTGAGTCCAATGCGATAACGTTAACTAGTATTTTCGGGAAAAAGAAAATATTCTCCGGGTCAATTTGATAGATAGATAGATAGATTGATTCATTACTTGTTTTAGACTGAATATATATATATATATATATATAATTTATTTCAGTTTTCAACAAATAGTGATGAAGGGAGACTTGCTACTGGGGTCTCCTACGGTCTGACATTCCAAACGCCTTTTATCAGTAAAACTTGTGGTGTGACTGTTTCCAGAACAGCCCTGTCTGTGTGAGCATCTGCCATGCTGTGCTGAAGACGATTCCAGCGGCATACAGCAGGGAATCTGAATGCAGTGCACTTTCCCCAGGGCTGTGAGGACTAGTGTGCAGCCTTATTATGTGTGAGATGAGCCCTGTTATGGCACACACTGAAAATATTGATCACTGGCGAGCACAGCAGCGGTAACGCAGAAGCAAGCCAGCCACTTGACACGACAGGAATAAAAGTGCGCAGCAACAAAAATAAACACGTAGATGGTTTGTAGACGTACAAGGAATGCCGATTTGGCTTTCCGTGGGAAGTGCAATGGAGGTACAAGTAACTACAAATGGCTGTATCTATGTGGAGATGCTCATTACAAGGAGTCTTGGGCTTAACAATTTGTGCAGTACAACATGTGACATCGTCAGGAAAACTACCATCATGTAATTGCATTGAGAGGCCTTAAGAAAAAAATACTGTAGGTCAACTTTATCCAGTGGGGTCTTATTAGATTCCTACAATCATATTGGATACTGTGTAATATAATTATTGTTGTTGTTATTATTATTATTATTAGTACATATAAATTATATACTAGTTTAGTAAATTTACTAATTTAGTAAGTGTGAACACCGTCATCACAATATGATTCATGGGCATTTATTGTAGGCATGTGGTTTGAATAGTTTACAATATAAATATCAAATATTGAGGCCAACAGATTTGAATAGGAATCTGGTACCAGAATTAATTGCATGGACAGCTCTCCCACACAGGCTTTCAGTATCGATGCACATCACAATGCCTTGCACAAGCTGGAAGAGCAAAATAATGATGTTACTAATAAAATGCTAAACACTAGTGTCACAGAATTGTGAATTTTCTGTTACATCATCGTTTTAAATTTGGATATATTCCTAAATATTGTTCCTTTTTCTTAGAAATGCTTTTTGCTACTGTTTTTCACCATTTTCCCCTCAGTTTAGATTATAAAAAACAAACAAACAAACAAACAAAAAAAAAAAACACTAAATCCACAAGCACATTCAAACTTGACTCTTGTCCTCTACATAACACTTTGCTTAATGAAGACCCTTATGCAATTCTACAAGGAAATGCAGCTGAAAACTACATCTGATCTGTGAATTGGCAATATGCAAGAGTCAGAGCCTCAGACAGCATGCCAACCAAATGCTTATGGACCAACTGATAAGTATTTTCAACAGAAATAGCGAGAGTTGGCTAAAATATCCAGTTCAGCATTTTTGGAGTCAGTTAACAGCATTGAGTCTTCAAGATTGTTCCCTAAACAACAAGTCAAAAACCAGCCAGCCGTAATTGGTCACTCTACATTCCAGTTCCTTTCTGCTTAAGTGGAGAGCTCTTGGCCGTAATAACCTACAAACTGGACCAGATTTTGTGCCGATCTGACTGAAAAGTTTGGCTTCTCGAGCCCAGTTATCAAGTGACCCCTCTTAACAGCTTGCCTTGTACTACTGCATTCCTCGGCTGCGATTAGGGCTCCAAACTTCTCGTAGATTGTGTCGGAGAGCGTCCCCACACAGCAGAACTACAAGGAGTGCCCTTCTGCCTCAGCCTGCCCATCCTTATGCAATGGCAATTATGGCATCTATTCTGGGAGATGTGACACATGCTCAAGAAATGCAGCTAGTATAATGAGCAGCAGCACTCCTAATGCACAGTCTGTCTTGTGAATATTTTATTCAGCACTTCCACATGCAGTTAGTGAGTATATGATTAAAAGAAGGTAATGAACAGTGCAATTTCATTGCAGCAAAAATGAATAGAAACGTCTCACGTTCCATAAAAACATCTGATAATCAAGACCTGCGAGTGTCTTAATTGTTACGTATATGCATATCTAAGTCATTCAGCAGCTTTCTGCACCCCAGGAAGAACATCCATCTGTGGCTTCCTGTTGACTCGAACTGTCTGCCATATGCAGATATTCTTATTAACAGGTTGCAAGACAGTGGTCATCTCAAGAGCATCCGTCTTCAAGCCTGCCATTCTCCCAGCATGCATTACACAATGTGTCTACATTTACATTTATTCATTTGGCAGGTAATTCAATGTATATGTTTATTCAGTATTGCATTCTCTGGGAATCAAACCCATGACCTTGGCGTTGCAAGCAATACATGCAAAAGGCTAATGCATTTATATTTATATTTACATTTACATTTATCTATCAGCTGGTCTCGCGTAGCCAGACCTTCAGACTGACGGCTGAAGGTCTGGGAACTTTGGCCGCTTTGAATGGCCAAGGCCCGCCCAAGAGGCCATATGACAGGTAAAGCAACCAATCACGTTTCGTTTTGTGCCGCGTCATGTTTAGAGGCGTGGAAATGTCGCCACAATAACAGACCGGTGTGTAAAACTCTCGGACATATTTTAAATATTCTATGCCGTGAACTTTACATTTTTCACATACTTTTGAAAATTCAGTGTTTAGTTGATCCTGACAAGTGCTCGTCGTCAGTTGTAAACACAGTGGCTTTCTTCTTTCGTGAGGGGGTTTGGCGCCACGGCATTTTTGTTTCCAGGCGGAACGTTAAAGAACGCGACACACACGTCTCCCGGAAATCCTGTATAATCTAACCAATCCGATGACGACTTTGAAACTCCTGAAGTGTTTCCAGATAAGTGTGCCATATGCATCAGACGTTTAGCCAACGTTCCGTGGGCGTGACATCTGAGGCTGAGTCTATCCATCAGCTAGCTTTCCTCCAAGAAAAGTCCCTTCAAAACTGTGTGCAAAAATGATTTAGGTGGTCCTGTCGGGTATGTGTAAAATAAAGAAGGATGGAACAGAAACACTTGTGTGATTAAGCACAGATCAATGGCTTAGTTAATTGTCTGCATAATCTTGTAAATCGGCAACACTCTAATCAACGCATAGCACTCTGCTTCCGGAATGAGTGATGTGAGAAAAAGAAACTGGTCGAGATTTTCAGTGGCAGCCAAGAGTTTGGGAGAACAGAAAATAAAGAGGAAGAGAGAGAGAAAAAAAATCAGTAGTGAGATCATCAAAGGAGCTGTTTAACATGCATGATGTATTCTCAACGGCGGGGTAAAGCCCTTTGTGACTCATTAAGTGAGTTTTTGGGGGTTTACTCGTTGCATACAAGAGATCACTGTTGCACGAGTGATGTGTATGGAAAATCATATATATATTTTGGAATATACAAGCAACTGCCATGAAGGAAGCTGCAGTATCTCATAATGTTGATGAATTTGAAATGTGAAAGTTGCATCTCAGCCCGTCATAGATGCTCAAATCAAACATATGGTACTGAATCAAATCCCTGCTACTGGGGTCAGAGGGGGTCTTTGACATAAACAATAATGACAGTATAATTTATTTCAAGGTTTAATTTATTTATCTGTCTGCAATCTTTACCAGTTTTGGATACTTTCAAAAGCAGTTATTATCTTAAAGAGCTATTTCTACCTAATCTACCCTTAAAAATTCCTTCCATCTGTTTTAATCTATTTGTGGTCAAGTTACTTCAGTTATATGCAAATATCAAGTATATTATCCTTGTGGTTTATTTTGACATGCTGTAGTTCCATGCGTCTGTAACCATTATGCTATTAGATTGGCTGCGGCATTGCTTCCTTTAATTGTCTTGCATTTGTTTATGTTGCAGACTTGTATGTCAGTACACAGAAAAACAAACAAAAGATTCTCGCAGTACGCACACTTTTTACAAAATACATCTGCACTCTGCCTCTGTATTGGACGGTTTCTGGGAAATTCTACTGCGTAGCTATCTATGCGAATGCATAGTAAAGGCCGAAGTAATACAGGGTGAAATCTAAGAAAAAGAATGTAGCACACACTAAGAACAAGTCAAACAACTAATTTAAGCCAGACAACTGAAAAGAGGCAAGCCACTTGTTTTCCTTGTAAACTTATAATTGAGTTTTAAAGTGTGAAGGGAGGTGAGCTATAATACAGCTGTAATTTTTAGCCTTACATGTCACTTCCTGGAGTGCAGCACAGCAACACCGTATTCAACAGAATTTAATCTGAGCGAATGTTGTACAAGAGACATGAAAATGGTTAAAACCTGTAGATAAGACACAGCTATTGAATTTGATTGAAAAAAGAAAATGTTATTTTGTACGGTGAATGCAGAGTGATAAACTCACAAAGAAATCATTACTATGTGGCACATTATTATGTTGCACTGACAAAGAAAATCCCCCAATTCTACTCCAGACTCCTCACTGAGCTTTCAAGCTACATCCACTAAACCCCAACCATCAATAACAACCTAGAGAATGCCCTAGCAACCAACCAGGACACTCTAGCAACATCCTAGAGACCAGCCAGGGGGAAAAAAAAGAAAAGAAAAAAAAAAAAAATATATATGTGTATATATATATATATATATATATATATATATATACACTGCCTAGCAACCCACCAGAACACATTAAATTCCAACCACCAAGAACACTCTACCAAATGCACAGAATACCATAAGAAGCTGCCTAGCAACTCTCTAGTAATATGCCAGGATATCCTAACAACTGCCTAGCAACTTTCTTTCAACCTTCCAACTTCCAAACACCAATAAAAATCTAGCAAAAGCCCAGTAACATTCTAGAAACAATGCAGAACAGCCTAGAAACTGCCTAGCAACTCCCTATTAACAAGCCAGGATATCCTGGTTCTTTCCTGCCTAGTAATGTTCAAGAGAACAGTCAGAACACCGTTACTTCCAAACACCAAGCACACTCTGGCAAGTGCCAAGCAACACCCTAGAAACTGCCCAGAAACACCCTAGTAACAAGTCAGATTACCATAACAACTGCCTATGTCCTAGAGGCCAACCTGGACACCTAGAACTTTCAAACACCAAGCATACTCCATAAAATTCCAAACAACACCCTAGAAACATCATACACTGTAAAACAAAATTCCATAAAATTTATGGTTAAAAAAAACTGGCAGCTGTGGTTGACGGAATTCTACCGTAACAAATACAGTAACAACATTTTAGGTTTTAACTTAAATTTACAGTTAAATACCGTAATTTCCTTAACTGATATAATGTTAATATATCAACCTATTAAAGTACTGAAATCTGTTTTGTACCTTTGAAACACACTGATAACCACCAAATGCAGGTGGTAATGAGAAAGTCACATGATGAACCAAAGCCCATCACAAGCAGCTTTAAAATAATAGCATATATAGAAGGTGCACAGTGTCATTCACACAGACACTAAACACCATCATGGTGAGACTGAAATATGCTATAAACATTAGTTTAACAACATTAGATGTAACATACAACCCTAATAAACATAACTGATAAGAAAAAAAACTAAGAAGAAACATAGTTATTTCAAAGAAAAACCGCCAAATTCAAACAGAATTTGACATGCAACGCAGGGAATTCTGGGAACGTCAGTTTACGGATTTTTCCTGTAAATTTTACAGGAACTTACCGTTAACCATTTAACAGGTTTTTACTGTAGCATTTTCACAGTTTTTTACCGTTAAAATCACAATCATTTTTTACAGTGAATAACACCCTAGAAACTCCCTAGTAGTTCCCTAGCAACCCCCCAGGACAGCCTAGTAACTGCCTAACAACAAACTAGTAACTTGCCAGAATACCCTAACTTCCAAACACTATGAACACTCAGGCAAATGCCAAGAAACACCCTAGCAACCACCCAGGAAACACTTGCAACTGCCCAGCAACTCCCTAGTAATCTGTCAGAATCCCCTAAAAACTGCCTGGCAACCACTAAAAATGTATGAACAACAATCAAACAGTACCTACATCCCCTTAATCAAGTATTTAAACTGCAAATGTTTTGAAATTGAAAGTTTTCTTCAAACTACTAAATAATGAGGATTTGCATAATCTTGAAAAAACGAATTGTTTCTTTAAATTGTAAAGGTATTCAAACAACAGTATAAGACAATAAGTATAAATTCCTGTGGACAAAAGCTGATGAATTAAGGACATGGACCGGCTTAACGGCTATTTTCTTTCTATATTTTAGACAGATTGTGTGTTAGTGCATTCCTTCATTCCTATCATTTTCATTGAGATTTTTAGAAAGGTATGCAAGGTGAATTTATCTGAACAGGAAGCTTCCCATCAATGAGTTTATAAGGCTTTTCAGGCCTTCTTGGTAGAACAGCACCATATTTGGTTTGTTTAACATACATGTTTTTCATAATATGTGTATCATGCAGCTGAGTGTGCAAAAATAAAGGTGGGTGGTTACGTTTTTAAATTAATGTTGACGTGCATCAGCTCTCAGAGATGTAATTCACAGGAGCAGCACAGAGTTTCCTACAATGCAGCTGTGCCTCTAACTGCTGTGGCAGCTAATTCAGGTGTTCTTTATCTTCTCTGTCTTCCCATGAGCTGCCAGGTAATACTGATTGGCACTGTGAGGTAGTTTGACTTTGCTTTGTCGACACACAACGGTTGAACTTCCTACGCAGCACGTCTAATGAAGAGTCCGCATGTGCCATGTACCATCAATCAACAGTTGTTAGCTAGTCAAGATGATGATTAAATTATTAGCAAGCCTTGTGGAATAGCTACTGCAGGCTTCACCCCCATAGCAACCGCAGAGTTAACTAGCAGGCTGAAGCTGTCCTGGTTACTTTAATTGTCACAGCCCTGTTGGGTGCAACCACTTTCTCTGTGAGGAAACTGATGCCGCTGCATTAGTACAAATGCCACATGATTTGTTTTGAGGTGCTTTGATCAAGAGACCTTGTAAATATGTTGAATATTGCTTTCTTCAAAGTCAAATACTTACAAACCAATATAGACCCAGCAGTGAAACAAAGCACATAGTATGTACCGTGGTGTCACCTTCAATTTGACAGCAAGGAGAATTATAATGAAGCTGTTCACTTCTTAACGGTGGGATGGCACTGATTTTAATACCCATCCTCTCTCTTTTTGTTTAAATTTGCCAGCAGACTCAGTTGAACATATTGTTATAGATAGAAAACTATCTATCTATCTATCTATCTATCTATCTATCATCTATCTATACACACACACACACACACACACACACACATACATATATATATATATATATATATATATATATATATGGGTGGTGTTCAGGGTGATTGTTATGATGTTCTATCCCACATTGTTCACAAATCATTTTTGAACTACTGAACACTTAGACACACACAGACATCAAGAATCAGTGTATGAATCTCAACAATGGTGACATGCTTCATGCCGCAATGCATGCTGGGAGCCCTGCATGAGTTTTGTATGATGCACCCAGAATACATTGCAGTATGAAGCATGTCACCATTGTTGAGATTCATACACTGATTCTTGATGTTTTTGTGACAAACACGTTTTTTTTTTCTTTTATATCGTTGGCATTATCTGATTAAAACTCTGCTAGATCTCAATCTGTAGAACCATTGCATTGCTGTAATAAATAATGTCCAACTAACACCATAGATTAGACTGAATGAATATACATGACAATATCTGAACCGTCAGCGTGTAGCCAACATCATTTGGTGACCATTTTTCTTGCTGTTTTTGCCATAAGAAACATCCAAAATCAAGAGTCAAATTACCCAACTAAAGCAAATGCGTGTCACTATAACGGTGACATCAAACCAAACTATTACTTTCAAACAGACATCAACATCTAAACCTCTGTTAATCTCAATAAGACCTTTTGTAAATGTCTGACAGACATAAAGTCAATCTGGTTTATAATAAGTAAAGCTGGTAATGCTGTTTTGGGAGTTATTTAATGAAGTTAGAGCACCATCAAACAAAGGTTGGGTTTTTACTTTCAACCAAAATTTGACATCTGAGCAACATTTGAGTCCACATCCAATGTTGAATGGGAAGCTTCTCGATTAAATATTTATTGGAATGTTAGGGGATAATGTTCTAACAATGTTATCAATAAACATTTGTAGAATGTTTTTTAGAGAATGTTATCCTAAATTTTAGGAGAATATTCTGGGAACTAAAATAAAACTTGCCGCTGAAAACATAACCAGAACATAACAATGTTCTCAGAACATTCTTAGAACAAAACCATTTCTAGCTGGGATCTTTGGAGAAACCTGTAAATGGCTGTCCACCTAGGGTCCCCAGCCAACCTGACAGAGCTTGAGATGATCTAAAGAGAAGACTGGCAAAAAGAAAAAAACAAACAACAAAAAAAAAAACAAATGCAGATATGCAAAACGTGTTGCATCATACCCAAAAAAGACTTGAGGCTGTAATTGTTGCCAACGTGCTTTAACTAAGTTTTGAGTTAAGGGTATGAAGACTTGTGCAATGTCATTTTTTTCAGTGTTTCCTTTTTAATAAATTTGCAAAGTTGTGATAAATCCAGTTTTTGCTTTGTCATTATGGTGAGTGGGGTCTAGATTTATGTGGGGGGAAAAAAGTAATTTAAAGCAGTTTAACATAACACAACATGACAAAATGTGAAAAAAATAAGGGGTATGAAGACTTTCTATAGGCACTGTATACATATATATGTATATATGCATGTGTATATATATATATATATGTGTGTGTGTGTATATATATATATATATATATATATATATATATAATGTATGTGTGTGTGTGTGTATGTGTTTGTGTGTGCGTATAAATATAGATAGATAGATAGATAGATAGATAGATAGATAGATACACTTTTTATGTGAAAACCTGTATCTGAACTGTAAATCATACTTTTTACAGCTTAGTTACAGCTTAACAGTTTAATATGTTACCATAGACATTGCCCTACCCTGCTCATATTTTATCTGTGCAGGTCTTAAAAAAAGATCTTAAAAAGTCTTCAATTTGAGCTTAAAAATCTTGCAAACACCCTGGATATGTCAGATTCACTACAAGCATGTTACATTTCAAGACTTACAGCAACTGTTTCAACACAAAGAGCAGCTTTGGAGCCCTATAGTATCTGCAAGTAAGTCACTGCAAACAATCAGTTTGCTCCTCACGATGGCTGACATGACTTTCCCATTTGACTGAAAATATAAGTTTGTTAAAAACTGCCGTGTCACCACATGAACAAATGTTTGAACTTCTACTGGCTTTTGTGTACAGGCTGTTGTAATATTGATGGTGTAGGGACGAAAGACAAAATTAAATTTACATTAAGTAATAAATCATATGTCCTGGTAGACGCAAGGCAAGCAGCAGCAGGTGTGTACAATCTGCCGAGACCTGAAGTCAGAGAGTTATACGACTAATGACGCACACAGGAGTGATAACTATAGCGTATAAATGTTACTGAGAGTAAAGAATACCTGGATAACACAAGAGATCCAATCAATCAAAGACTCAATCCGATCTGCAAATGGCTTTTTATACATTTTGCTGTAGGCACATAGAAAGAACATGTATTAAAATTGGCCCATGCTCTGTGATCACAACATGCTTTTAGAAAAAAATAAATAAATAAAATAAAAATGTAAATAGGGTAGATATCAATTTCCCTTTGCTCTCATAAAGTGCATTTGCATTTTTTTCTTTTCCCCCCAAAGCGATTCAAATGACCAATAATGAAAAAAAGTCTGAATAGCAATAAGAACAGAAAATATATAATCTAGCTGAAGAAAATGTGAATGGTGTTTGCCTATGCAAAACAGCTAGAATATTCTGGTAGGTGGCTAAAGCATTTGGAGTGATTAGCGCATTGCTATGAGGCTACTAGGGTGTTCTGGGTGGCTGCAACAGTGTTGTTTTATTTTACTGTTAGATTACATAGCAAAGGTAATATGGGTGGTGTTCAGGGTGATTGCTACAATGTTCTATCAAGTAGTTAGCATGCTAAAATGCAGTTTCTGTGGTGTGTTAGATTGTTGACTGGTTGTAAGAGTGCTTTGCGGGAGAAAGACGTAAAAATTCAAAACACTAACCCTAAGTATGATCAGTAGGGAGCAACATTAAGAAACACCTCTAATTAACATTAGTGGAACACAGCTGTGAGCTGGATAACAGTCAACATGACATTGTCTGCACGGGTGCCTAGTCATGTTTAGATGCAAACATCCAGCACATCTAATAACATTATGGCTTAAAATCAGATATGCACAATAGACCATGACGAAAGCACTAAACCTGACTAATGCAACCCTCCCTATCCTTCCATCATTTAGAGATTGAAATGAGGTATTCCATCTCCAAACTCATCGCTAACGTCCAGGCAGCATGCTCTACGCCCCATAAAACCAGCTTTTTCCGTCTTTGATTTATCTCTGATGTGCCGTGTTCATTAGCGCCAATCACTGAGGCTTGTCAAAAAAGCCAGCTAAAGTGATTTCGATAATGACTCACGAGATGGATCAATGTGATGCATGTGGGAGGCTTTAGCAGAAACGCCAAATAATAGTGCCTTCACTCGAAACCGGGTTTATATAATGTGTTCGCTTCGCTAAAAACTCAAGAGAACTTATGTGTTAGTTCTGGTCATTCAAGGATTTGCCTACAATTTCATAAAAGACCAGTTAGATGGGCCACGTTTGACATGCATGCGAGGGTACTTGATGGGTTTTTTCTTCCGAGCATGTTTGAATTAATTGAAAGCCTAATTAAGGTGCCTGGGATCCCAGTGGTTACACCACACAATGATTTTTTTTCCCCCATTATTATTATTATCGTCAGAGACCATCTGTAGGCGGTTGAGCGAATCTTAATTTCCTCACCCTTTGTTTGAAATGCATACTTTGCCCTTAAAGCATTCATGAATTCTGAGTATTTTTTTTTTTTAACTCGTTACCCAAGACAGCAGTTGCCGACTCATTGAGAAGCCCAAAGATCCCTATTAGGTGAGCTCACAGGGTTCGGTGGGACAGTAGATCAGTGCCGGCAGACATACAGTAGGTAGTGGACTACCTATAATTACATTATACAATGACTTGTGTCCTAAGGACAACGCCATTATCTGTTTTACCCTTATATGAAGAGTACAACCGACATGCAGATCACATAGATCTCCCCAATGAGCTGAACAACTCTCCCAGGTCATTATTTTGGTTGGCAAACAGGAGAATTTAATAGAAAAATCTCAGTCGCATTCTACCCACTTGAGTTCCGTTTATCTTCTCTTCATCTCCTTTGTTTGTTTTTGCCGTTTTTTTTTTTTTCCCTTTCTTGGTTAAAAAAAAATAAATAAATAAAAATAAATAAATAAAATGTTTTTGAAAGAATCCTTTTAATGGATAACCAAAAAAATAAAATAAAAATGCAGTAAAATCAGTCAAACTGTGAAATATTATTACAATTTAAAATACTGTTTTCTATTTGAATATATTAATTTTGTTGAATTTAGTTGAGTTTTAGCATCATTATTCCAGTCTTCAGAGTCACATGATCCTGCTGATTTGCTGTTCAAGAAACCTTTCTTAATATTATCAATGCTGAAAACAGTTGAAATAGAATTATTTTGTAACATTATAAATGTCTTTAATGTCACTTATGATTAATTTAGGTTTTAAGTGTTTTTTTTTTTTTTTTTCTCCTATCCCAGCTGAATGTGAGTAAAGAAATATAAGCCATTTGCAAGATGATCTACTTGAAAAATGTGAACACAGGTGTTTTTGTTTGCAACAACAGTGACATTATGAGTATGAGTTTTTGTAGACCACACACATCTGTTTGTCCAGTCAGTGGTGGACTGGCGTTGAAAACCTGTTTGTAAAAAGTCATTATCTTTGTAGCTCTGTTTGGTGCTGTAATTACACACTTCATCTTTAATAAATAAGAGTGTTTTAAAAGTTTTTAAAAACAAAATTGTGCATGGGTAAATTTAACAAGTAAAGCACAGCCTGCCAATTAAAGCACCACCGCTTAGCTTCACATATCATGACTATTGTAACTCATCCTCATGCAGTACATCCTTCCAAATTTCTGTGCACCAATTTGCGTACACATAATTAAGAATTAGAAATGAGAACAGGCTAATCAAGCACTTAAAGGCATCTTTGAAAATAGAGCACATAATTACTGCAACCGTAGCATCACTTAATAAGACCTCAGTGTACGTATGTCTCTTTAAGAGGTTTATTTGTACATATGTTGTGGAGATGCAGTGGTTTTTCAAAAGCATGTCGCTTATTGGTGCTTGATCATAAATCCTGCCGGAGGGAAATTAGATCCTTTATGGCATTCAAGTAGGTTTATTTATTTATATATTTTTTGGAACAACTGCAAGCCCATGTTTACCTACGTCTCAGGAATATATTTTCCAAGCTACAGTGGCACTGCGTTTTCATACGTGCATGTCATGTATACGTCACATCTTGTGATTTGCTTATTAAAGCTCTTGACGTCTGTGATGAGGCACATGGAGCTGAGACGCAGTGAATGACAGAAGCTGATTATCTCTGGTTTATTGCCTCATTTGTACTGTGCCTGGAAAATATTATCGACTCATATGAGAGAGTCCTGTTTCAATTTGTTTCTGCAAGTATGAGCAAGTCATGAATGGGGGGATACTGTGAATTTATCTGATGGCTTATTAGTTTTGCCTAGCATGGAAACCTGAAGAGCTGTTAGCCCCCTACAGGGAATGCTGTTTTTATTACGTTTGTCTCACAATTCTGAACTGCTATGAAGAAAGCAAGGTGAAAGCAAAGAACTCAGACATTATAATGAAGTAGGGTTGTGAGAGGACATTGCACAGCATGCTAGTTCCATATCCTGTTGCTCTTCTTTGTACAGTCTATAAATGGTTTTAAAACACATCTGTCTAGTAAATCTGACCACACAGATTGGAGCAGAAACTGTTGTTTTGTTACTTATTTGATTCAGAGAAATGATTCTTCCAGATTAATCTGGAATTGCGGTTATTTCGGCCTAAAATCATGGCCTATGTGAATCATGCAGGTCAGATGTGCGTGCTTTATTTGACGTGTTTTGCACTGTTGAGCAGAAACACCCACCCACTGCAATGATAACACTTGGAATAGCCAGGACAATTTTTAATATAACTCCAACTGGTTAGTCTGAAAGAACAAAGTTGTATACACCTAGGATGCCTCAAGAAATAGTTACTATTTGTAATTATCAATCTTAAAAAACAGTTTTTGCTGCTTAACTTTTTTGGGGGGGGGGGGGAAACAATGACGCTACTTAAACATTTGTGGTAAGATTAAAAAAAAAATATATAGAAATCAGTAATGTTATTCACATATCACCCTGCAGCCCAAGACTGGTTGCCCACTGAAGCTAAGCAGGGTTGAGCCTGGTCAGTACCTGGATGGGAGACCCTCCTGGGAAAACTAGGTTGCTGCTGTGTTAGTGAGACCAGCAGGGGGTGCTCGCCCTGTGGTCTGTGTGGGTCCTAACGCCCCAGTATAGTGACGGGGATACTATACTGTAAAAAGCACCGTCCTTTAGACGAGACGTTAAACCGAGGTCCTGACTCTCTGTGGTCATTAAAAATCCCATGGCACTTCTCATAAAGAGTAGGGGTGTAACCCCGGTGTCCTGGCCAAATTCCCTCCACTGGCCCTTGTCAATCATGGCCTCCTAATAATCCCCATCCACTGAATTGGCTCTATCACTCTCTCTCCTCTCCACCTGTAGCTCTCCACCGTTGTACTGTGGCTGCCGTCGCATCATCCAAGTGGATGCTAAAGAGCTTTGGGTGTACAACAATACACAATGAAAGCGCTATATAAAATACTCATTCATTTATTCATTCATTCATACATTAAAGTGATGAAAAGTGAGTGAAGAGTTGAGACATTTCAAATGTTTAAAAAATGTATATTTAATAAATGCATTAATAAATGTAATAAGTATATATTCATTGAACTTTATCTTTATCAAAGAATACTGAAAAACAAAATATATCACCATTTCCACACAAAATATGAAGCAGCACAACTGTTTTCAACATTGATAGTAATCAAAAATGTTTGCTGAGGATCAAATCGTAATGATTTCTGAAAGATCATGTGACTCTGAAAACTGGAGTATTTTTGATCAAATAAATGCGGCCTTCATGAGCAGAATATATTTATTTTGAAATCATCAATAATTGTAATGTTTCCAAACTTTTGGTTGGTATTGCTGCTTTTTATTTTTACATGACAATAGTATGTATTAATACTTAGGGGTAGGAGAAAAAAAAAAAAAAAATCGATTCACCTAACTGTCGCGATTCTTTTTAAATCTATTTAAAAATTGATTGGTTTACCTTGGAATCGATTTATATTTAATTATTTTACTTTTCCTAAGAGATGGTGGGGAGAAGTTAGTGCTTTTTAATTCCAACAGAGGGCAAAATGTATAGGTGTGTTTGACTTGGAGCAGCACCGCACAGACGATCAGCGTATGACAGCGTTTGAGTTCCGCGAGAGCGATTCGAAAGCATGTGGAGCCGTGGAGGTGTCTGTTCTCTGTAGCTCTCGCGGTGCTTTGATGTCATACAACAATCGTTCTGCGTGTGCAGTGCCGCTGCATTAGATGACGTCATATACGTTTCAAGCGAGAAAGCAAAACCATGACGGAGGCAGAGGATCAAACCTCTTCCAGAATTATTTCTGCACCTTCACGTTTTGAATCCCAAGTGTGGAAACACTTTGGATTTTACACACGGCTGGGAAAACATGACTAAAACGGTATGCAGAGCACTTTATTTTATTTCAGAAAGTATTTTTTTTTCTACTCATTTTGTTGAATATTTGACTATTATATTCATGTGCAAGTTCAGGGTTTTGGTACTTGAAAGTTTCATGGTTCAAGGTACTTTAAATATACACTGTATATGTGTATGCTCCTGAAATAAAAGTTTAGAAAGATGTGATGCATTGTTTTTGTTAATATGACTCATCATATACAGTCTCTTTTAAGGGCATAATCAAGTATTTTCCATTGTCTAGTCTTTAATTACCAAACAAAAATCACAATAAATTGTAGTATCGGGATAGTATTGAATCGGCAGATTAGCGTATCATCCCAGCCCTATATATATATATATATATATATATATATATATAATTTATTTATTTAATAGTAAGTGCCATAGTTTGGGGGTGTGGTTAGATTTTCCTGCTTTTGACTCTAGCTGATCACATGCCTGTTGATTTCAGATCTTGTTATAGCAGAATCAGGCTTATTTGTTGACTAAATTAAGTACTTAGAGCAGTGCACTATGTCCAGAATGATGCCCTCAGCCTTTGCTTCAGTGATGTAATTTCTCATAGACGTGGGCAGTAGTTCACTGTGAGTCTGAATCAGTCAGAGGCTTTGCTGAAGGATGCAAAGAGGACACGTGAGCATATAACAGGATAGCAAGTACCCTCAGTTTCATGGACACGTGCAAGCAAACCAGTTGTGCTATTTGGGACAGAGACACATAAGCTATTTCTGTCAGTGGCCAAAAAGTGGGGTGGCATGTGTAACCTGACTAACTTTTGTGACACAAAATGCAGATACACTTTAACCTGTTGGAGTGACGTCGCTCTGTTTACTTTTACTATTATGTTGACAATTATTACATCTCAGTGCTCTCAGTGAGATGCTTCAGCAACAGTAATATAGAAATTTGTGTCAGAAGTACAAATGAAAACATGAAAAATCAACACAAGGCTTCATATATGTATTAGCGATTGCAAGATGAATCCAATTTGTCACACGTGGGTAAATTGTTAAAGACAGGCGCTCTTAAAAAAAAAAAAAATAATAATAAAAAAAACAAACAAAAAAAAACATACAATAGCATGAAAAATACTGTTGTATTATGCATTATGTCAGATTTCTCCTGAAAGATCTGCTCTCAATCATTGTTCTTATGCAATCTGAGCATGTTATAAAGCTGTATATCATCTTTTTAAAATAGTGACAGTTTTACTTTTAATATCCAAGCACTGCAGTTTGATTTCGTGAAGTCTTGCGAGGCAAAGCCTATAATTTAATCTTCATTTTGAAAACAGACAAAAACTTCAAGTTTCTTCCATTTCATGCACATAATGGTGAATGTACATTTTCATTGTGTGGATAATAGAAAACAAAATGCATTTAAAATGTCAAAAGATGCATTTTGTCCATGAAATGCTCAATATTTGAATAATACAAAATGCATTTTGTCTACAAATGCTAATTTTGTGAGTGTTGTGCATTCAGAATGTCACAAAATGCATGTTGTCCTCAAAATGCTCAATACTGTAATATGACGTTAGAGATTTTGTAGATCACAAAATTCATTTTGTCTACAAATGTTGCATGAGATGAAGTGCTGAATTTGCATTTCCTTTGATGAAATGCAACTGGATTTTGTATGTGTACAAAATGCATTAAAGTAAACAGCATTTTGTCATTAAATACTACATTACATACAATTAAAGCTTCTGACAAAATGAGTCAGGTTACACAGGTTTTCTTTCCTTCAGTTGCAGCAGGGTGATTTGGAAGCAACATTATGGAGATCTGTATACACCGCTAGGATATTTCTGTTTGTTTGCTTGCTTCATAGGTTTTGATGTATTTTCTCCTTGTCTCAATATATATATATATATATTTTTTTTCAAAGAGAGTACCCTCACCGATGTTCCCCCAAACTGTAGATTAATTTTAATACGCGCTCTTTAGAATTCAACATTTGGAGGCCCCCCTACTGTTCGGGGCCCCCCACAGCGCCCACACTGCAGGACCTTTCTATGGCACTGCTTCAGGTTTCTTTCTACGCAAATCCACAGGCCATGCCTTACAATATGCATCACAAATCCCAAATGCAGAGAACCACTTCTAACAGATAAATATAGGGCTGCTCACATGTGCCACAAATTGATGCATCTATACGCATGCAAAAGCTTTTCATGCTCAGTGTCACAACTGATGCTCATGGCACGTGTCTCTGCACACAGAAGAAAGTTTAACTGTATAGCACTAACTTAGTATGCCACTTTCAAAAGCATGCATGCCTTATTCTGTTTGTATGATGGCTGGGATCTCAAAACAGGAGCATTAAAGATGGAACAACATGAGATGCACTTTTGTTCAGGGGCTTGGTACTAAGACATGTAAAGGTCTGATATGGTCGCTCTGGGTTTAATGAGATGGTCTTATCATGGGCATCCCCTACAGAGATCTTTGAAAAGGCACAAGATGATTGGATAACATGATAGCAATGATTCCCAAGGCAGCACTGGCAAATAAATCTTTGGCCGTTTATCTTATTGCATCATCAAACAGGGCCAGTGCTCCAGCTGTGACACTAATTATCTGTGTTCAGTGATGTTGAACGGTAGGGCAACACTGGCTACACTTTTAAGTCCTGCACATTGTGGATCGGCTCAAGGGTTTGAGAGTCTCGTTTGGTGGCCGTCACAAATTATGCAGCTTTGATTTCACCCCCTACTCTCTTTCTTTCTGCCTCGTGCATGATAAAAACAAGTCACATATTATCTATATGACAGTGTTGAAGGGAGTGCAGATGTTGCTAACTTAACTTCGGTTTCCAGTAGCGTGAAAACACAGGCTTTAAACTTGAACAAGTGGGGCGAGTGAGTAAGATTCCACTATGGAAGCCTGTTTCTGTAAAATAAATAAACAAAATCATATTATTAGATATAAATTCACAATAATGTTATATATATATATATATATATATATATATATATATATATATATATATATATATATATATATATATAGGTTTACATATCTCGTAATTTGTTAATAAATTTGAAAATAAATAATTAATCTAATAAAATAGAATAAATAAATATAATACAAATCTGAATTGAATTAATTACATGGTCTGATTTTTTTTTTTTTTAGAATAACTAAAAGATAATTACGTAAAGACATTAGCAGAACATTGAACATCAAGTAGACATTATACAATATTATAAATTAAAAAGAACACATATGGGTATTAAATAAGAAACAAAACCATAATTTCAATCTTATGTATGATTAGATGTGAATTTTATTAGTTCTTTTTTATTAATTAAAACTTTTATATCATTTATAAACATCACATTTAATATAGCAGCTACATTTTATCCATTTATCAGGAAACTCAGGTGTAACTGAACCCATAAAGCATAAAAGAAAATTAATTTCTTCTTGTAGGTTACCATGCCTTTTGGACTAATTAAAGTTTAAGCTGTGCTTGCTCAAGGTCATATGAGAATGGCCCTTAGGGCAATTTTTATTTTAACTGATTGAAATGCATCAATTTAAATATTATTCACATCATACTCTGAGTTCAATTAATTTATTCAAATAAGCACTCCTGCAGTGGGTTTAAAAGGGGAGCAGTACGCACAACTTTTCAGAAGTACAACATCTATGATCTGTTTTACAGGAGACAGGCTTTATGGCTATAATGAGATTATGACCAGATTTCTAGAACAAATTGAAATCAGACTCATTTATAACGACAGCTAAATGGCCACTAAGATTTCTTTGATTGTTCTAAATGGACTGATCCTCTAAGATGTAACTCAGCAAGACAATAACAGCACAAAACAGTCCACCATTTATGAGGCACGGCGAAGAGTCCATGAAGAGGTGACAACTTAATTTGATAACTATCGATCCCCCAGTGTTGATAATGCTCAAGAATATAATGTTGTAATCAACCCTGGGGAGGACGGCAATTCAATACAAGACAATTAGAACTTCTAACCTCTGTGTGTTTGTCAGCTCTCATTTAATAAGCCTTGTTAAACATAACCATCTTTATCGTGCTTTTGAAGAAGTCCATCCAAATGTAAAGCTGTTAGAGGAAACTATCTATTTCAGTGCTGTACAAGACTATTGACCTAAACTGATGAGCATCTGGGATCTATATTTTGGTCACAGTGGCCTTTTCAAAGCACTAAAATGCCAGCAATCAGCAATACGCAAATCAGTGTGTACTTGGAAGAAGTAACACGTTAAAAGTAACGGGATGTACTAATTAGTGCTACAGTCAAGAAGGATCAGAGACCTTTGCAAGCATGCAGATTCTCAGGACTGACCTGGAATAAAGTGCAATAAAAACCACCTTGAATTCCATGCTGTCATACATATGAAAGAATTTTCTCTGGAGGTTAGAAATAAGTGCCGTAAAAGCAAAGTCCACACCATGACTATAATGATAATGGCACAGCTGAATATCATTGGAATCATGTTTAGAACATTTTTTCCATCTTCAAAGAACTTGAGCATATAAAATGTGACAGATGACAAAATGGCAGCACACACTTACAAAAAAACAAAAAAAAAAAAAACAATGTTCTGCATTGATGTGGACTCTAAATAATTACCATTATTGTTATTGTTCTTTGTGTAAATGGGCATTTAGTTGTGAAACTTTCTATTCCACAAGATGCAACTTGTCAAAGACATGCAAACATTTCACTGCCTCTTTAAGGAAGTCATGCGAGGCCAAGTGTGAATGCACCATTGGTCTCCATTCTGGTACCAAATGCTGAGCACGTATTGACACAAGGAATCAAATAAGCATCCTTAATTTGCACCACAGGATCAGGAACTCAAATTGCCTGTTAGCAGATTGACCACAGCTGTGGGGACCCAAGCACATTGAGGCATGCTTGTTAGGTCACAGAGAGAGAAGCATTTAAACATGCATGCCTGCGTGCCAACCTCTGCGAGAGTCTCATAGGAATCAATGGGAAGGGAAATCAAATAATACATCTACACTTTAGAGATGCAGCTGTGCAAAAGAGCAATTAAAACGTGTTATTTTGTGCCATGTTGACCCGGAGAGGATATTCATTTTCTTGAAAATGCTAGTTAATGCAATTTAATTAGATTTTGTTCACACAGGGTATAAATTGTAGTACCTTCCTCAAAAAATAAATAAAATAAATAAATAAATACATTTTGTACAACCCCTATTCCAAAGAAGTTGGGATGTTTAGTAAAAATGCAATAAAACCAAGAATTTGTGAATTGTTCAGTCTCTATAACTTTTATTTAATTGACAAAAGTACAAAGAAAAGTTTTCACTGACCAACGTAAATGTATTTTGTAAATAAGAACAAAGTTTTATGTTGATGGCTCCAACACATTCCTCAAAAGTTGGTACAGAGGCAACATAAAAGTGAAAAGGTTATAGAATATCCATGCTAAACTGTTTTGAAACAGTTCACAGTAAGCAGGTGAATTGGTAATAGTTGAGGGTATCATGTTTGGGTATAAAAGGAGCATCTCAGTCTTTGCAAGCAAAGCTGGATCATGGTTCATCACTTTGTGACAAATTTCATGAGAGAAGTGTCAAACAAATCAAAAATCACATGCAAAATTGCTAAGAATTTAGGTCTTTCACCAGTTACACTTTATTTTGATAGTCCACTTTAGACATTCTACTAACTGTAAGTAACTTTGCAACTACATGTCAACCAGTGTTGGGTGTAACGGGTTACTAAGTAACGTGTTGCTGTAATTAAATTACTTATCCACTGAAAAAGTAAAGTAAGGGATTACTGTTCATTTTTAGGTAATTTAATTACAGTTACTTAAAGTACTGTACTTGTGCTACATACTGTAAATAATTTTAACAGTTCTAAAATCAATATTGAATTTGAAATCTAAATTTACAGTCTAAAGATAAAATTGAATGCAGCATCTTTAACCCTCTGTGCGCCGGCGTGTTCACTTTCAGTTTTTCCTGATTCACAGAGAAACCTTAAATACAGATAAGACTAAAATCAGTCGAATCTTAAAAGGGCCTACTTTTATTTGTGTTCACTGACAATAACAATAAAACTTTGTAAAATAAACAAAACAAACAGGATGCACTTTCTGCCATCTAGGTCTCCGTGAGCAACATTCTACGCATCACAAACTCAGCCAATACTTAAGAGACATGAGAAATATGTCTATAGAAAGATTGAAGTGTCTACTTTTAAATGAATGAATTCAAATCGAAAACGAAAATTCTCTGATTATGTAATCCATATGAAACTAAAGCGAGGTACAGTCTCTCTTGTATCTGAAACTTGAAGTGTCTACTTTTAAATGAACAAATTCAATTTGAAAACGGATATTCTCTGATTATGTAATTTGTATGAAACTAAAGCGAGGGACAGTCTTTCCCTTATATGAAGCTTGAAGTGTCTACTTTTAAATGAACGAATTCAAGTCGAAAACGGATATTCTCTGATATAATCCGTATGAAACTAAAGCGAGGTATAGTCTTTCCCGTATCTGAGCTCATTATATAGTCACCTGCGTGCAAACGCCCACACCTAGATACAAAAAAATTGATTAAGAAAAAAAAAAAAAATCAAGATTCATCTAATTTTCGTTTTTGAAAGAAGACCTGCTATGAGGAATAAGCTGGAATTTACATCAGAAGAACAGCGCGATCTGACAGCTTTATTCAGCGGAGAAGATCATTTCTGTAATTTATTCTTACCTACATTAGTTAAGGTGTTATTTTTACATAAACATGTACGGATTTTACTAGTTGGGCTTTTCCTGAACATCTTGCCAAACTGAAAAGTATTGTTTAACTTTTCTTAAGCTTTTTTTGTTATTCAGATATTTTGCAGAGTATTTCCATTTGTTAACCAAAGAAGGTTATTTTTTTTTTAAATAAAAATGTTTAAGTAGGCCTAATACAGTTGTTTTAAAGCTAAAAACTAAACTATTCGATGTTTGACTCAAATTGAAAGAATAAAGAGTTTAATTTCTATTAAGGTTTATAGGGATTTTAAGATGTAGCCTAATTAGCAATTTGAATAATTAAGTTACTTATTGAGTAACTAAGTTATTTTTCAGACAGAGTAATTAGTGAAGTAATTTAAATACAATATTGATGATGCAATTAGTAATTGTAATTAATTACTTTTTGAAAGTAGCGTACCCAACACTGATGTCAACTAATTCTCATTAATTTGCAACTACATGTCTACTAACTCTCAGACTGTTAGGTTAGGTTTAGGGTTAGTAGAATAAGTTGACATATACTTGAAAAGTTTCTCATAGTCAGTATGTTGTGGACCCATCAAAATAAAGTGTTAGAAGATATTAAGCAGACAGACTACTAATACTCTAATGACTGCTAGTTGACATGTATTTACTAGCAAAGTTACTTACTGTTAGTAGAATGTCTAAAGTGGACTATCAAAATAAAGTGTTACCCTTTCACCAACTACCACATGTAATATTGTGAAAAGATTCAGGGAATCCAGAGAAATCACAGTATATGTAGGGCAAGGAAATCTCTGTTGAATATGCTTGACCTTTGGGTCCTCAGATGGCACTGCATAAGAAACCGTCATGATGCAGTGTTAAATATACCCACATGGGCTCAGTAGTATTTCAGAAAACTGCTGTCACTTAACACAGTCTGCTGTTGCATCAGGAAATGCAACTTGAAACTCTGTTACTCTAGGACAGGGTTCCTTAATAGGTGGCCCGCAGGCCACATCCGGCCTGTGAGAGAAAAATGTTTGGCCTGTGCTAATTTCTAATCATGTGGCATGAAAATTCAAATGCAGCATCAGAAAGCAACACTGAACTGACATCGCGTCTACACCGGACATGAGCGGTGCGGCACAATGCAACAAAATACAATAGAACTACGAGATACTTTTTATCGCGTCATGTTTGGTTGGGAAACGATGTTACAGTTTGATCCCCCCCAAAAAAATCTAAGAATAAAAATATGCTGACAGATCTAATAACTGAATCTGCCATTAGGGAAAGTGGAGAGAAGAGATCCAGTCTGGAGATGAGCAGGAACAGTTGATTTGCATGGCAGAGATCCAGATTTGTTGTTTATTCATTTGTTTTTAATATTCAGCAGGCATAGTTCTTTAGATTTCTGTATCTAAATGCAAAAAATATGCATAATTGTTTGAATAAAACAGACTACTGGGGAAAAAAAAAATCTGAATATTTATCTTGTGACTTGTGACTATATATGTAGGTCAGTGGCCCTTGGCTTGGTTTTGTTGTCAGAATTCGGCCCTCGGTGAAAACTGATTGAGAAACCCTGCTCTAGGAGAAAGCTATACATCAATTCTATGCAGTGATGCCGCCGGGATTGGAACTCAAAATGGATTTTGAGTTCTCAGTCCCAAAGACCAAAGGGACCATCCAGACTTTCATCAGTGATGGATGCAAAAGCAAACATCTGTCATGGTATACGAGTGCATCAGTGAAAACGACATGGGTGACTTGCATATGTGCGAAGGTACCATTGACATGTAGGCATATATTGGAGTTGTACAGATATACTGCCGTCAAGATGATGTCTTTCATGGGAAGCCCATGGTTATTAGATCAAGACAATGCCAGCTCTCATTCTGCATGTGCTACAACAGTGTGCTTTCGTAGACTCAGTGAATGTGCTAGACTGGCCTGCCTGCAGTCCAGATCTGACTCCTATTGAAAATGTATGACCAGTCATGAAAAGTAGAATAAGACAATGACAATCACAGACTGCTGAGCATCTTAAGCCTTGTTTCAAGAGACACTGGACAAATATTTTGCTTGCAAAACTTTAACAAGTAGTATCTTTAATTTCCAAACAATGAAACATTGCAATTAAAAAGAAAGTTGATGTGACAGTGTTAAACATTCCTCTGTCCCAACTTTTGCAGCCATCAAAATCAAAATTTGTTCATATTTACGAAATGCGTTTACATTGGTCAGTGAAAACTTTGGAAATATTTTCTTTGTACTTTTGTCAATTAAATAAAAGCTAAAGGGAATGAACAAATCACAGATTCTTGATTGTATTGCATTTTACAAAATGTCTCAACTTCTCTGGAATTGGGGTTGTACTTTTTAAAGGATTTTCCCCCCACTTTATTACACTTGTGGTGTTCCTGGTCAAAAATGACCAGCCTACCAAAAATTAATTGCAAATCTACTTGTAGAACTAGCTTATACACAGCAGTTTTAGAGTGAACACTGCCAAAATTATCCACAAACAATGTTTTTACAAGCAATTTTAAATAGGCTGGTCATTTTTGACCGCACAGTACAAGGGTTACTGCAAATTATGGTAAAAAAAAAAAAAAAAAAAAAAAAAACTGTGAAACTAAATTTCATACTAGAAAACCTTTTCTTACTGTATGATATTACAGTGCTGCTCACTAATATTGGCACCCTTGGTAAATATGAGCAAAGGCAGCTGTGAAAATAAATCGGCATCATTCGTCTTTTTTGATCTTTTCATTCAAAAAATTCACAAAATTCTAAACGTTCATTGAAGTAAAACAATTTGAAGTGGGGGAAACTCACAATATGAAATAAATGTTTTTCTCCAGTGCATGTCAGCTACCATTATTGGCACCCCTAGACATTCTTATGAGTAAAATGTCTCTGAAGTATATTCCTATTCATATTTACATTTTTTTTTTGATTATGAACATGTAATTGTCCAGCCATGACTTCCTGTTCCACAGGATTATAAATATGAGGAAAACAAAGTGCAAATTCCCTTAATCATCCATCACAAGGAGTAAAACCAAATATAGTTCTGATGTACAGAACAAGATTGTTGAGCTTCACAAAATAGAAAGTGGCTGTAAGAAAAGAGCTGAAGCATTGAAAATCCTTATTTCCACCATCAGAGCAATAATTAAGAGGCTCCAGTCAACTAAAGATGTTACAAATCTGCCTGGAAAATGACTTGTGTCTATATCGTCCTAATGCACGCTGAGGAGGAGAGTTTGAGTGGCCAAAGACACTCCAAGGATCACAGCTGGAAATTGCAGAGATTAGTTGAGTCTTGGGGTCAGAAAGCCTAAAAAAAAAAAAAAAAAAAAATCAAACAGCCCCTACATCACATGTTGTTCAAATGGGTTTCAAGAAAAAAAAAAAAAAAAAAAAAGCTCCTGGCTCATCCAAAAACAAACTCCAGCATATTCAGTTGTCAGACAGGACTGGAACTTCAAATGGCACTGTGTTACGGGCTGAATAAGACGTGAGACGTGCTGATCCATTTGCGAGCTTTATTATGAAACACAGTCAATAAACAGGCAGGGTCAAATAACGACAAACAGGTATGGTAAGGGCAAGACACAGAGTAGTCCTAAGGCAAGCGTGGGTCGACGATCGGCGAACAATATCCAAAGGGGCAAGGCAGAGAGATAATCCAGGTACAAGAGCAATAATCCAAACGAGGTACAAATACAGTCTGAACGGCAAAGCAAAGGGTAAATCCAGAAAACACGGGCAGGTATCAAAACACGAGAAAACTAACAAGGCAAGATTATAATACTGAGAAGGCTCCATAATGTAGCTATCACTAGGATAAACACTATACAATACTTGATGATAAGACTGAGGAAGTCCATGGCTTAAGTAGCCTGTGTGATTGAGTGATCAGTGGAATCAGCTGTGTGTCGTCAGTGCAATGGATGATGGGAAATGCAGTCCAATGTGATGTGCCAGTAGTGTGGTGTATGAGTCAATGCTGTGAGTGGGTGACCTCTGGTGGTGATTGTCCAGAAGTGCATGGACCAGATTCGTGACACACTGGCATCTATGGTCAGATGAAACTATAAAAGAGGTTTTTGGCAGCAAACCCATCAGATGGGTTTGGTGCAAACAGGGTTAAAAAGTACCTCGTGTCCACGTTTAAATATACTGCTGGATCTATAATGTTATGGGCATGTTTTTCTGCCGGAGGTCCTGGACATCTTGTTCAGATACATGGCATCATGGATTCTATCAAATACCAACAGATAAATAAATCTAAACCTGACTGCCTCTGTTAGAAATCTTATAATGGACCATGTTTGGATCCTCCATCAAGACAATGATCCAAAACAAACATCAAAATCAACACAAAAAAATGTGTCACTGAGCACAAAATGAAGCTTCTACCATGGCTGTCTCAGTTCCCTGACCTGAACCCTATAGAAAATGAGTGGGGTGAACTGAAGAGAAGAAGAGCCAACATGGAGCTGGTATTCTGAAGTATTTGGAGAGATTCTAGATGAAGGAATCGTCTCTTATCAGGTGTTCTCCAAACTCATCAGGCATTATAGGAGAAAACTCAGAGCTGTTATCTAGGGAAAAGGACGTTGCAATAATTGGGTGTCAATAACTGGCTAACGTGAACTAGAGAAAAATATTTATTTCATAAAGTGAGTTTCCCCCACTTTCCATTGTTTTATTTCAATGAAAGGCTAGAATTTTGTAAATTTTTAGAATGAAAGATCAAAAGGATAAACAATGCAGATTTATTTTCATATTTACCAAGGGTGCCAATATTAGTGAGCAGCACTGTACATCTCGCACAGTTGAAAACCAAGTGGAAATCACAGTTTCTGGAATACTGAGTGCACTTTCATTTCCAAAGTCATTTATTTTATTTTATTTTTATTTATTTATTTTTGTTTGTTTCAAACATTGCTAAAAAAGAACCCAATAGTTTTTTGTTTTTTTTTTAATGAAGACTGTCAAGACAAGAAAACAAACTGGGTCTAACCAGAACAATATAGGGAAGTGCAAGGCCTAGATAAACAACAAGAAGATTTGAAGTACATCACTTTGGAAAGGGGTCATTGGACCTTTTGTGTCTTTTGAGCAGCATTTGTAAGCCGTCATATGAACAGAACAAGAGTCACACCTGTTAGTAAATATGGTTTTCAATCCCAAACACTGACTGTGTGAACGTAGCCACTTAGAATACCTCCAACTAAACACAATCTGACACCCGTGATTCATAATAAATCAGATCTGCTACGTACTAGCAGGCTCCCCCGAGGCTAATAGGGGAAAAAGCAGTGAACTCAAAATGACACCAGGTAATTTTCTTCAATATTTGAACTACTCTTGGAGGCAGATTACCAAAATAACAGAGACAGTTGTACTAAATGAACAGTGATTGACATTTCCAACTGTTTTTGCTCCCACCTGCTTCAATTATCACCAAGTTCTCCTGAGAGCGAGCGTCTGCTTAATGACTTGACGGATCTGGGGAAAACAGAATACGAACGTGCGCAATTGGGTATATTTGTCTTAGAAAGTACAATGTGATGATTTTTACAATACAAAATACAAAATGAACTTTGAAACTCACAGATGCCAAGCACAGGGGAAGAACATTTTTAATGAAGTTATTTGGCAATAATATGTATGCGCTCCTGAATTCTCATTAAGACACTTTAATAAGACAGGGGATATGTAGACAGCGCAGAGTAAATATACAGTACTGTTCAAAAGTTTGGGGTTAGTAAAATTTGTAATGTTTTTGAAAGAAGTGCTTTAAGCTCATAGAGGTTTCATTTATTCATCAGAAACAGTAAAAACAGTAATATTGTGAAATATTAGTACTATTTTCTATTTGAATATATTTTAATTGTAATTTATTTATGTGATCTTCGGTGTCACATTATCCTTCATAAATCATTCTAATACCTATGCTAATTTGCTGCTCAGGAAATATTTCTTATTATCAGTGTTGAAAATTGTTAATTTTTTTTTTAGGATCTTTGATGAATAGGAAGTTTAAAACAACAACAATTATTTGAAACAAATTTTTTATCAGAAACATACAAATATTTTATTACACAAATCCACTGTCACTTAAATAAGTATTATTTGAATCAATAATTCAATCAATCAATCAATCTTACAGATGACCAAATTTTGAGTGGTAGTGTAGATAATACATTTTGTTGGGCATTTGTAACACTGCAAATAGCAGTTTTAACTTATTTCGGAGTATAGTGACAATAGTTTTGGAGTATTTGCACACAAATACTGCACTTTGTTCATAGTTTTCTAATACATTTCCTCTACTTTTATATAATCAGTTATAATGCCATCACTGTCAATTGGGATCCTCATGCCAGATAATTACTGAAAAATAAACCACATCATCTGACAATGTTATGTGTGTGTGTGTGTGTGTGTGTGTGTGTGTATATATATATATATATATATATATATATATATATAATGTTTTTTTTTTTTAAAGATATATATGTTTTGTTTGTTTTTTTAAAGATATTTCTCCCTGAAATAGTTTCATTGTAGTTCGGTGTACCATATGCAGAAGATCCATGCCAATAAAAACAAACTGAAATCGAGGTCAGATTGGACACCTGCACTCTTACAATATCCATAAACAAGCTACAGTATTGCATTGACTTTTTTATGGGCTTCATATGTCTGTACCTGTAAAAGACAAATGCCCTGTAAACCTGAGCAGTTCAGCTATCTCTGTACGCATCTAACAAATCATGACATGCAATGCCAAGTGATTGTTGCAAACACAAGCTCCACCAGGTCATGCTTTGAATAATACCTGCACAGTGTGTGCTATATTGTTCTGCCCTGTTCGATGCTATAAATTTCCACACTGCATTAAACTACACAACCTAAAATGCTGTGAACTTCAGGCGAAGAATGAGGTCTTCTTTCGCATAATAACTTCAGTGGGCCTGCAGAAATACCAAGGACTGCCCCGATCTTGACATGTATTAGCTCGCCTTGCAGAACAATTGCTTCTGAGGTAGAAAAGTGAGCATTTTGCTTCTGGAAACGACTTATCAGCACAAATATTTGGTTCAAAGCCAGGCTTAACTTCACACACAAGACAAAGTGTGCCAGGAGAAAGAGATATGTGGCTTCGCTATGCAAGGTACACTGTAAAAACTTTTACTATGATCTACTCAATTTTTTTGGTGAAACATTTTTACACTAAAAAATATTGAGTAAATTTTAAAGGTGTGAAAT